>OX387366.1:12905000-13007539 GCA_947563465.1 Archips xylosteana
ACTAATATAAGACGTCTATTTATACATTATAGGTAAAAAAATTTTTTAACCTAGTTACCTACACTGTTCATGTTGCTAATTAAAGTTGGATATCTACCTTCTTTCGTCTTTCGGAAATCGAAAAAAACTCCTTTCCTTATCTTTGGCTGTTGCCAAACACCCGTACAATGCACAATATATTACCATTTCGCAAAAGTTTAGTGCCGTGCGGCCGACATGCATCGCGTTGCGCACCCGACTGGTGAACTGCGGCGTAAAGCAACCGGCGCCTTGGGGGGTGGGGTAACTCGATTCGGTGCGGGGCGGAGCGTGTCCATTCTGTACGTTAGTACTATTATATATTCTGTGCCGCTAGTAGCTGGCAGTCATCATCATCATTTCAGCCGTAGGACGCCCACTGCTGGACATAGCATGGCAGTACCAACTGTCACTCTGTGAACTGATGTTACCACATTTATTCACGTAAAAAATTATTTGATCAAAGAACAAATGAAATATTTTAGGGATGTTAATGATCTTTTTATTGTTCTGTTGCATTCATGTGTAATTTGTAGCTGAATAAATTGTTATTTAAATAAACGAATTATTACAAATTGCCTTATTCTGCCAAAAATAACACAATAATTCTACAACATAGTCTACGGGACGTTCGATAGACATCGCATCAAACGTGCTAACTTTCGCATAACATATACGACAAGAAAGTGCAATTTCTATAAAGTGCATTTCAAAGTCTAGCCGTGACGCACCAGTATATCTAAAACCCTCTCGGCCCATCAAAAACTGTTTGTACATAGCAAATGCAAAGGCAAATGTGGAGAGCAGGGCTCGAGGTAAAATGGGCTAGTAAATGCATGTTGTTACTTACAGTTTGGATGAAGCTTTCTCTGAGAGATATCAGTCACGCTTGACTGATCAGTTTGAGGTGTTGTTGTTAAGTGACAGGTGTTTTGCTGGTCAGTGACTTTAAGACTGGAGATTCAAGATATACAACATTAGTTCCCAAACTTTTTTTCTCATAGACCTCTTTCAAAATTTAGTTGGTTCCGGTGGACCCCTTGCAGCTACATTTGTACCATATTCCCAAAACTCGACAAAAATGTGAAGATTGGATCTAAATCTAAATCCCGTCGAGTCTCCCGTGGACCCCTGGGAGTCCACCTGGACCACTTTGGGAATCAATGACTAGAGAATTCATAGAAGGTTTTTGTTTTTAATTTTTTTCAACCGCTGACTGTACAGTTAACGAATTCGATATAGATAGACCATCTCTCGACCATTCACAGTCATTGCGATATTTTACGTCGACCGAAAACATTGTTATAGACAAATACAATCATTTACTATGATAGCCGATAGGGTTCTAAGATGACTTAGGAATAAAATTGTTTCACTGATAATGGCTAAAATCTTCTCTAATATATAAAAATCTCGTGTCACGTTGTTTGTTATCGAACTCCTTCAAAACGGCTTGATCGACTTTTAAGAAATTTTTTCTCTATCTTTGGTAAGTCTGAGAATAGATCGTAGACTATAATTATTTATATGGCAAAACAACGTTTGCTGGGTCAGCTAGTACTTCTATTAAATAAGCACAATAAAATATAAATATTCTTTATTGAACACCAAACACAGTGTACAAAGACAGCGCAAAATTAAAAATTCAGACAGACAATAGGCGGTCTTATCGCTCAAAAGATCTCTTCCAGACAACCAATTACATACAGAGACAATGATTCATATTTATTGTAGGTGGCAGAAACAATATATTTAAAAAAGTAAACATAATACATATGATGATGATATTTTTGGTTAGTTTTGGGCAAGCCCATTTCCGGGCACGCGCTATGAACACATGACGCAACTGTCATTCATTATACAATAAGAAGGTGGACTCGTCCGGCGCCGCACTTTCTCGGCGAGACGTGCGCGGACGCAGCGGGCTTTTCGAAAATTTGATATTTAAGGGCCTACCATGTTTTTGGCGCATTTATTGCATTCATTTAATCTCGTGCTGTATCATTACAAGTAAAGCTACAGTCTTGAAATTCATGTGTAAGATATTTGAGGATTCACTCTAATGACAAGTGTTTATCGAAACACGATTACTTATAGTTCGCTCGATAGAAAAAAATTCAAAGTCGTCACTAAAAAATAAAATAAATTCGTAGGTACGACGCTAATACTGCACGGCAGGTCATGACTTTTTGAATATTAATAAAACAAGATGTATTTTAGGGCGTAGTGTTGCTACATTTTCAAAATATGTATTTGTTTTAGTAATAAGATGAAAATACCCAAAAACACGCGCAGTCCAACCAACCTATCTTGAGCCATCGTGCCTCCCCCACGCCCGAAATCGCCCACCCAAAATCGATTAGCGCGAAAAGCTCGGTAGGCCCTTAAGTATAGTCGGGGTAAGAAAAGGTTCGTCACTTTTCGACCTTAACTCGTTGACATAGAGTCTATACAATCGGACGGAATCGTGCCAAAATAAAGTCTAAAAAAAGAATCCGTGTGGTGTCGGGTTAAAAATTACAATATACCTACTGTTTTAAACTTTCGTGATTTTTATACTAAACGGGAAGTCCACGAAAATGAATCACGCAAAAAATATTTATAAACGAATCACGTAAAAAATATTTCATCATCATAATCATCATCCCAGCCTATATACGTCCCACTGCTGGACACAGGCCTTCTCCCAGAATGAGACGGCTTGGGCCGTAGTTCCCACACGGGCCCAGTGCGGATTGGCAAGTTCACACACACCATTGAATTTCTGCGCAGGTGTATGCAGGTTTCCTCACAATGTTTTCCTTCACCGTAAAGTTCATGGTAAATTATAAATATAATTTCGCACATAAATTCCAAAAAGCTCAGAGGTGCGAGCCCGGATTTGAACCCAGGACCTCTGCTTGAGAGGTAAATAAATAAAAAAATAAAAAATAAAATAAAATATTGTAGTGGTAGAGCCTTGTTGTAGCTAGCCGCTGCATCACGAATGGGCCGGCTCGTCCGGGGCAGTACCACCCTCTCACAGAACACCGGCGTGAAGCAGCAGGGGGGTTACCACGAAATCCGAAATTCGAAGTTACGGGCTTCGAATCGAAGATTTGCTACCACGAAGTCACTTCGTTTCGTTTACGGATTCGAAGTTCGTTTCCATTCGTTCGATTCGAAGTTAGTCACGTGTTGTCTACTAGTACTCCTGCTGTGTTTCGTACGGTCAGTGAGAGCACCGGGGGCCCAATACCTCTCCCCCTCCTCTATTCCCTGTCCTTTTACCTCTCCCTTTTAGGGCCGACAACGCACTGGCATCGCGTAAAGTGCTGCGAGTGTCTATGGACAGTGGTGATCATTTAACATCAGGTGACCCACTAGTTCGTTTGTCTGGCCTCTCTAACATAAAAAAAAAAAAAAAATAAGTCAAACCACTTGGCCACCACGGCTTCCTTTCAAGTTTTAAGTTAGACAAAAGTGGTACAGTACAATAGTGACAGGTTACAGGGCGTGCCCTCCCGAGGGTTGTCTACCTTGTCGTGGCGGGGGGGCTTAGTAACCGTGGACTGGTCCACCCACGGTGAAGATAAGAGGCAACCAAGGCCGGCCTGTTTGGGTCGCCGGCTGGCCCGAGGAGGGCGCTCCCAGCGGGCTGAACAAGTCCGCTGTGGACGCGCCTGGAGGTGGGACCGCAGAAGAAGAGGAGTGCCGGTATTACGGTGCGCCGTTCTCCCTATCTTCTGTGGCCGTGGGGGGATCGCAGAGGGAGAGGCGTGTTGGTATTACGGTCCGCCACTCTCCCTACCCCCTGCGAGCTGGCAGGGCCGTTCCGTCGAAACGGTACTGGTGGGGCCGCAGAGGAAGAGGCATGTCGGTATTGCGGTGCGCCGCTTGCCCTATCCTCTGCGGCTGAGGTGTGGTCTGGTGTGGTGTGGGGTAGCTCCGGGGGCCTCCTGGAGGAAAAGTATCCCGGGACCTGAGTGCCTCGGGTGGCCCAAGGATTCCTTGGGTCTTTTCCTGGCCCCAGTGAGGCGAGCTTTCCCCGCTTCCATCAGATGGACATCGGGTGGTGGATCGGGGGGTCCGTCACCCGCCAAAGATGTCCCGAGGTTGTAAGGCGCTCCAGGTGTTTCCGGAGCGCCTTAACGAAGGTGGGCCCGCAAGGGCAACCGCCGGTGGGGGCCGCGGATGGCGTAACCGTTCCCGTAGCCCCTACCTAAGCGGAGAGAGGGAACACCGTGGGGTTTTAGTCAATAGGAGTCTGACATAACCCATCGTCCTCCCCCGAGGACGGTGGGTATCCATGAGGATTTCCCCACGTAAAAAAAAAAAAAGGTTACAGGGCGTATAGTCCGACAAGGTCGTGCGCGACCCTCCGCGGAACCCTGTCGCAGTCAGCGTTTGCCGCACTTATTAAAAACAATCTTGTTAAGGACAGCAGAGGCTCCCTGCGACAGGGTTCCGCCGAGCGCCGCGCACGAGCTTGTCAAGGTATAGTGTTGCTACATATTTGAAATATGTATGTGTTTTGGTAATACGATGAAAATACCTAAATACATGCGCAGTCTAACCAACCTATCATGAGCCATCGGGTTCCCCCCATGACCGCGTGAGTGCTGCTTTAGTTCTCCTTCAGCCATCGGACGGGGAACTCGTGTCGCTTGCGCTTACGCACGGCTTTGATTCTAGCCGCTCTCACGCACACATACACGAGTGCATAGAATACCTAAAATCAATTAGCGCCAAAAGCTCGGTAGGGCCCATGGACCTACTACCTAAACTAATAAAGAAAATAAAACCTTATGCTAAGGTCGTAAGAGTCTTGCTGCGCGCAAAATAAAAATGAAGCCGAGTTTAGCCAAGTGAGAGGGCAACCAGTGAACGCTGTGTCCCGTTCTAACAGTGACTTAGAGTTGCCAGAGTTAAGTTGATTTCAATTCATTCGTTTTTTGTGGAACAATATGCGATTGATGTAATGTAATGAATTAAAAACATTTACTTCTCAAATGTTTCTAAATATAAATAATACGAAATGGGAATGTGGACGAAATGAACCTAAACGTGTCAAAGTACCCGCTGGGACTAAGAAAAAAATTTAAAACCTTAAAAAAGTATGGTACTTACCAATTCTAATTAACAACATTCATATATAAAACTTCATTCGTTTTTTTCCATTTAATTTTTTTCGGTTTTAATCGTTCTTTTTCGGAAAAGTAAGAGCGGAAAGTTTCGTGGTTTTTTCCATAAATATCCGAAAAAAACGGGAATTTTTCCGGACTTTTTCAACGCTACTGACAACCCCGCATGAACCATCCAACCAATCAACCATCGCCAGAGAGGGATAAGAGGTACAGTTACTGAGCTCTCGTTCGGCTTCAATTTTGCGACAACAGTTCATTTCCGTTGTACGTAGTACTTATTACTTCCATGGTAGGGCCTTAAACTAAACGAAGCCCCGCGCACATTCGCACACGCACGCACGCAGGGGTATAAAGGTTCGACCAAACCGCTGCTTAAAATACGGCGACGGTATGGAATTGCAGTGACGCATCGTAAACGTCGCGACTTTACTATAGGTAACGCCACCAGAGTTGAGGCCACGCACACAACCACATCTCACGTAATGACAGTGGGATTTTGACGTTGTGTTGTCGTTAAACGTCAACACAACGTCAAAATCCCGCTGTCATTACATGAGATGTGGTTGTGTGCGTGCGTGGCCTCAACTCTGGTGGCGTTACCTATACCTGTATGCTTAGTATAAGTTTTACTTCACCAAAATACTTCTCGATCGCGTTTACGTAAAAAAATCAATTACTAGGGAAACATAGACAGCGCCTCCGCGCGCGCGCGTCCTTGTTTCCATAGAATTGAAATTTTTACGTAAACGCGATCGAGAAGTATTTTGGTGAAGTAAAACCTATACTAAGCATACTGGTTTACACTCGCGTACGAGTGGCGAGACGAACTGCGGGACGAGCCACGAGACGAGAGTGTGAACAGGCGCGCCTCGCGCCTCGTCTCGTGATTTGCCTTGATTTTGAGGCTCGCGTCCGGAGCGAGACGACGAGGCGAGACGCGAGGCGAGGTGACAAGGCGAGAGTGTAAATCAGGTATACTATAATGGCGAGCAGTACCACTAAGATTTTGATGGCGTTTTCAGTTAATCATTAGAAGACCTGTACTTCTACCACATAATGCCCCTTTTCTCCCATAAAATTTTAAGTCATAATGTATCATTAGTCATAATAAACGTTTTTTTTTTCATTGAGTCGCCAGAGGGGCCAAAGACGCGAAGTCTTTGCTGTTTTTTACTTTAAGGATTGGAAGGGTGACTTGTGCTCGGGAAAAATCCCTTCGGACGAACTGGGAATGGAGGGCCCAGACAGTGTCCGACTTGCACGGACTAAAAAACCCGGTCACAAGTCCCCTTCTCTATTGGTTATCAAAACAAAAAACGTGTGCTTTAAATTTTGAGGAGGGGAGGGGTAGGGAGGGGACTTAATCTACCCACAGTGTCCTGCCTCAGCCATTTGCTGGAAGGCCGGGAGAGGAGCATGCATTCTCCCGCTGGACACTGGGGGTGCTTAGGTCGGTCTTTTATGTTTTTACCCGTTGGTTACTTCCTTGACCGACCCTCGCCCGTTTCTGTACAATTACTTAGTGCTATTGGTTGGGTTGGTGGGATTTCCTGTAATATGCATTTATCTATAACATAATCAACGTTAGTCATACAGTGATTTGTTTCTGAAACGGTACTTTTTTCAGGACTTTTTTAAATGCCAACTTATAGAATGCAGTAGTTTAGGTTAGGTTTGTTTTATAACAATTCCGAAAAATAAATTGTTTTAGAAATAAATCACTGTATGATTAACGTTGATTATGACTAATGATACATTATGACTTAAAATTTTATGGGAGACATTATAGAACCTTAAAAACTGTATCAGAAACTTTTGCCATTTCCACAGAAAAGTGTCCACCAAAATTAGACGGTTGAAACGCTCGTATAATGACCCTCCCATGAGCTTACAGTGACCGTACTCGATAGCGACTGCTCGATAGGATTCTCCATACAAATCATTTACGCAGTCGCTATCGAGTACGCTCACTGTAAACAGTATAGGCACGCGGCGGACACGACGTACAAATACGCGTTCTTGAATCTACATAAGCTCGACGACGTCTGTACACGCGTACGCCTACATACATCGCGCGCGCACTCTTCTGGTTTCTGGCGGTTTCCGGCTATCTGCGCCTTGAGGGGTGGGGTAATTCGAATCGGTGCGGGGCGGACCGTTTCCATTCTGTACGTCAGTACTATTATATATTCTGTGGTATAGGTAACGCCACCAGAGTTGAGGCCATGCACACAACCACATCTCATGTAATGACAGCGGGATTTTGACGTTGTATTGTCGTTAAACGTCAACACAACGTCAAAATCCCGCTGTCATTACATGAGATGTGGTTGTGTAAGTGCACTTAACTCTGGTGGCGTTACCTCTACGCTTAGTATAAGTTTTAC
Organism: Archips xylosteana; assembly: GCA_947563465.1. Taxonomy (NCBI): domain Eukaryota; kingdom Metazoa; phylum Arthropoda; class Insecta; order Lepidoptera; family Tortricidae; genus Archips; species Archips xylosteana. Next base: position 12,912,532 of record OX387366.1, read on the forward strand.
TTCACCAAAATACTTCTCGATCGCGTTTACGTAAAAAAATCAATTACTATGGAAACATGGACAGCGCCTCCGCGCGCGCGCGTCCATGTTTCCATAGAATTGAAATTTTTATGTAAACGCGATCGAGAAGTATTTTGGTGAAGTAAAACTTATACTAAGCGTACTGATGGTAGTGGTACTGGCGGTAAAATCTGACGTTTACGGCACGTCACTGCGATTCCGTGACGTCTCCGTATTTTAAGCGGTGGTATGGCCGAACCTTTATGCTATTGTTTGTTTACTGTTACGTATAACTGTACCTCTACCATGAGTTACACTAGTTTACAGTGACCGTACTCGCTAGCGACGGCGTAAATGATTTGTATGGAGAATTGTGTACAGCGCCTCTAGCGGTCACTTACGGAAGTACAATTCTCCATACAAATCATTTACGCCGTCGCTAGCGAGTACGGTCACTGCAAACTAATGTAACTCATGGTAGAGGTACTGCTGCCCATTCTAAGGCAAAGCGTATAATTTTATGCTCACGCTATTATAATGTGAGTAATCAGAATTAGTGCTTTTTTAGGGTTTCGTGGTTTGGAGGGGAATTAAATAAAACGAAATTATGTAATCTTGCTTCTTAGTATGTAGTAAAAATTTTGCATGCCAGATGCTGGTGAAATATGTGATCTCTGTACTGAGTTCCATTTTTTATATCATACTAGCTGTTGCCCCCGACTCCGTCCGCGAAGAATAGTATCCTACGACCTATTCTCAGATCTCGGTAATACATAGAAAAAAGTTTCATAAGAATCGGTCGAGCCGTTTCGGAGGAGTTTGATAACAAACACCGTGACACGAGATTTTTATATATTAGATTTTAAGCGAATTATGTATTTACTAGCTGTTGCCCACGACTCTGTCCGCGAAGAATAGGGGTACCTACAAAAAATAGCCTACGACCTATTCTCAGACCTACAGAGATTGGAGAAGAAAGTTTCATAAAAATCGGTCGAGACGTTTCGGAGAAGTTCGATTACAAACACCGTGACGCCAGATTTTTATATATTAGAAGAAGAAGAAGATTAGAAAGAAATGCTGCTTCCAAAATTATTGCTTTAGAAATTAAAAAACAAAAAACAGTAAATGAATCTTTAGCTATAAATTAAGTACAAGAAAACCTGTACGTTTTAATAATAACTTAGCTAATAACTCAATATTGTAAATACGGAACCCTTTGTAAACTAAACCCAATCGCACTTGACCGTTTTTTAAGTTATAAATGACGTACGATTATTAGCTAACAAACATTCGTTAAAAAATGTAGTAGATTTTTTAGAATGTAATTATCTAAATAAGACTACGTAATTATCTAGTTACAATTGAAACTAATTTTCCTGTATACATTTTAGTAAATTAACTTCAATATATATATACGGGGTTATTTGTAATTCACTGACATCCTCTTAACCCTGAATTCCTATCACTCAAACAAATGTTTTTTGTTTTACGACTTTTTAAAATGAAGCACTTTTTTTCCCATACAAATACACAGAGTATCGTAAAAATAAGAGGAAATCTCAAATTTTCAAAAACGTTATTACACCAAAAATATTAAGTTATGATAAAAGCCGTAAAACAAAAAACATTTGTTTAAGTGGTAGGAGTTTAGGGTTAAAAGGATGCTAGTGAATTACAAATAACCCTGTATATATATTATTTTCTGGCTAAAATGTTTTAAAACATTCACCTTTATTTAACCTTGTTAACTTTCTATACTAAAGACATCAACGTGCTCCTCAAAAAGGTAATCAGACTTTGCTAATTAATTTTTATTTTCTATGTGTATTTAGTTTCAATGCATCTATGCTAATATTATAAAATTGAAGAGTTTGTTTGCTTGAACGCACTAATCTCAGGAACTGCTGGTCCGATTTGAAAAATTCTTTCAGTATTAGATAGTCCATTTAACGAGGAAGGCTATAATATCATCACGCTACGACCAATAGGAGCGGAGCATTAATGATTAAAGCGGACGTAGTCGCGGGCACCAGCTAGTATTGTATAAAATAACTAGCTGTTATTCGCAGTATTGCCTGCATTCCATGAGAACTTTGTACAGTCCTAGGATAAAATACAGGGTTATTTGTAATTCACTAGCATCCTTTTAACGCTAAACTCCTACCACTAAAACAAATGTTTTTTGTTTTACGGCTTTTGTCATAACTTAATATTTTTGGTGTAATAACGTTTTGAAAATTTGATTCTGCCTCTTATTTTTACGATACTCTGTGTATTTGTATGGGAAAAAAAGTGCTTCATTTTAAAAAGTCGTAAAACAAAAAACATTTGTTTGAGTGATAGGAATTCAGGGTTAAGAGGATGTCAGTGAATTAAAAATAACCCTGTATAGCTTATCCTATATCACTCGCTGACAAGCTTTCTGGTGAGTGAAAGAACCTAGAAGTGAGAGAAATCAATACAGAACTTTAAAATTTTAGTTATTTTAAACAAACATACAATTTTTTTCTCTTAATTTAAGGTTCCAGTGATAATGGTTTATGCAAGCGAAACCGCGGTCAGATATTAGTAAAGGAATATTTTAAGCAAGCTTTTTAGCTGACTGTACTTTTTGATGACTGTACCTGCATTGTCACCCAACTTACATAAGTATACCAGATTTCAAGTGAATCCGACCACTGGAAGTGGGTCAAATTCAACTTCCAAGATTTGACAACATAATGTACATTGCAAGTTAAATAAAAGCTTGTAATAAAATAAATAATTTTATTTGTGGTCATTTTAACCCCCGACACCAAAAGAGGGGTGTTATAAGTTTGACCGCTATGTATGTGTGTGTGTGTGTGTGTGTGTGTGTTATGTGTCAGTCTGTGGCATCATAGCTCTTAAACGGGTGAACCGATTTGGATGCGGTTTTTTTATTTGAAAGCAGGTTTCTTGGCGATGGTCCTCAAATATGTTTCATCAAAATCGGTTCAGCCGGTTCAAAGTTATAAACTCTTTTGTTAGCTGCAGAAGGGATCTCAGACGCATAATGGACAAATGCCAAATAAAGTAAATACTTTATTTTCAAACAATTATGTGCGACCAAATTGCGATGGTGGTTTTTTAAATTTTGAATTTATAGTTATTTGTTCTGTCATCATCATTTCAGCCGCAAGACGTCCGCTGCTGAACATAGGCCTCGCCCAAGGCTCGCCAAACAGATCAGTCCCGTGCCCTCCGCATCCTTAACCAGGTCGTCGCTCCATCTTGTTGGAGGCCTACCTACACTGCGTCTTCTGGTGGTCCGCGGACGCCATTCGACAACCTTTTTGCCCCATCGTCCATCAGTTCTACGAGCGATGTGCCCTGCCCACTGCCACTTGAGTTTGAAATCGATTTTGTTCTCTGCTGCAGCAAAATGGTCAGGTCTTGCGGTGGCACTAAAAAACTAGAACTCAAATTACGGTTAGACGGATGTCTTTATCATTATAACAGCTTTGTGGTCGCGATGGTTCGTTCGTCTCGTTAGAATTGTACTCGATTGGATTTTTATTTTTATAGGGTTCCGTACCCAAAGGGTAAAACCGGCCAAGAGCGTGTCGGACACGCCCAAGATAGGGTTCCATAGTCATTACGAAAAAATCAAGTAATATTTTTCTAAGGTTTTCGTATGTGTACGGAATCTTCCAAGTTAGGTATCGTCAATACTTTGAAAAAAGCTCGTATCTCAAAATCGTTAATCTGGCAAAGTGAACTTTATTACGCGCGTATCAAGGTTCAGTTTTGTTTACATGCTGATTTGAGATACGAGTTTTTCAAAGTAGTGACGGTATGTTTAATACCTTAGGCTACTATTTACTCTTAAACTACAAATAATTCCCAAGCAATCTTAGTCGCTATATTTTTCCTTGTAAATTTAATATATTTACTACCATTTTGATTTTTTTTTAATTTTTCCACCCAACAGTTTAGATTTTAGAGGGGGGGACGGTCGATTTTAATGAAAATTTTCACTTTAAAGTTGAATATTTCGCAAACAAATCACTGAATACAAAAACCATGTAAGCAACCCCACAATGGTTTTAAAAGACCTATCCAACGATACCCCACACTATACGGTTAGTCGAGAAAAAAAAATCACCCCCACTTTACGTCTATGGGAGGTACCCTAAAAAAATTTTTTTAGTTTTTTTTATTTAACCACTTTGTCGGCTTGACTAATATATATATTCATGCCAAATTACAGTTTTGTAGTACTAACAGTATCTGAGCTTAGCCGCGGACAGACAGACAGACGGACAGACATGGCGAAACTATAAGGGTTCCTAGTTGACTACGGAACCCTAAAAAACGGGACCCTATTGAGAGAGAGAGAGAGAGATGTTTATTTACACATATTCGATACAAACACAGAAAAAAAAATACATTTGACAGGAAATATACAAATAAATATCGAATAGTATTGCTGTTGTATCTCATGCATGAACCGTGATAGCTAGACAGTTTTCAGATGTTATTCTTTATTATATGAACCGATTTCAATTTTATTTTTTTTATTTGTAAGAAGATACTGTTAGCGTGATCTTATAGGTACTTAAAGAAAAAAAATTGCTTGCAATGGCGGTTAAATAACAATCTTAGTTTAGAAATATTTTTTACAAAAACTTAAAAACTGCTCAACTGATTAAGTTGAAAATAATTTTCCTAGAAAGTTTTTATTAAGTTTAACTTACGTGATTTTTTTCATATTTTTTAGACTTGCTGTTCAAAAGTTAGAGGGGGGGACACATTATTTTGAACTTTCGGAGTGAATATCTCCGAAACAATTCACTTTATCAAAAAATGGTTTTAGCAAACCCCTATTTATTTTCAAATACCTATTAAATGATACCCCGAATTATAGGGTTAGTCGAGAAAAAAAAATCACCCCCACTTTACGTCTATGGGAGGTACCCTAAAAAAATTTTTTTAGTTTTTTTATTTAATCACTTTGTCGGCGCGACTGATATATTTCTAGTACTAATAGTCTCTGAGCTTAGCCGCGGACGGACAGACAGACAGACAGACAGACGGACAGACATGGCGAAACTATAAGGGTTCCTAGTTGACTACGGAACCCTAAAAACAGAATAAAATAAATATTTAAGAGGGGCTCTCATACAACAAACGTGCTTTTTTTTGCTCGTTTTTGCATTTAATATAATCAAGAGCACATATAAACAAGGTTGGAGTTATTATGCCACTATTGGAAAACCCACTAGGGGTTTATGTAATAGTAGGCGAGTCAGAGCCAGTACAAGTTCAGTACAAGTTTTAATTAACTAAAACTAAAGTGCCACTAGGTAGGTACTGATACCGCAACATATTGATAACGGCAACAGGTAGACGCTTGAAATATTCACAGAATATTTAGTTATATATTTACTTTAAAAATAAATAATTAAATTAAAATAAAACAAATATTTAAGGGGGCTCCCATACAACAAATGTGATTTTTTTGGCCGTTTTTATAGATAATAGAACCCTTCGTGAGCGAGTCCGACTCAAACTTGGCCGGTTTTTTAGTCTACCAGCGCTTTCGGAAAGACCATGACCGTCAAGAAGAATGCACCGCAAGAAAATTGGCACCTAATCCCAATCTCATTCTGAGAGGAGGCCTGGCAGTGCGACGTGATTAGGTCAAGAAGGGTCAAGATAATGATGATGACCATTTCTATTCTTGTTATTAGTTCAGTTGCTAAAACGCTTCAATTTCGCACTAGAAATAAGTAGGGCATTAACTCCAAAAATCATTTTTTCACCAAAACGTAACAGTAATTTGAAATTTGAATTCAGAAATCTCTAATGCAACATAACTGCTGCATAACGGTGTGCTTAACTAAAGCGGCGTTTATACGCCACGAGAAATATCGGGAAAATTGTGATACTCTGCCATCGAAAAGGCCGTTGACGATCAATTCTAATAATATACAGGGTGTTTGGTAGCTACGTACAAAGCTTTAAGGGGGTGATAGCCGAGGTATTTTTGAACATTTTTAGCCATATATGTCTTAGCCGAAATTTGATATTTTTTTTTTAAATTGAAGTCTTAGGAATTTTAGGAAAATACCCAGAATTTGATAGTCACGAGTCAATATTGCCCCAATGAGCGTTAATTTGGAAACCAAATCTTTTATTTCGGATAGTTTAATGTGTATTGGACCAAATGAAATAATTTTTAAGTGTCTCTCTTGCCACAAAAACAAAATGGAGGCATTCGAAATTACTAAAAATGTCTTAGGTTGGAACAGATTCATTTTTCTGTGCCATAAAAAAAAATTAAAAAAAAATCCTTGAAATGTTCAAACATTTTTAGAAACATTGACACTGCTTGCTAAATTTGAGATAAAAAGTAAAAACCAAACTCAGGGAGCACTCGCTAAGAATGCACTAGTCTTGAAATTTAACTAGTAAATGCATGTGAAAAAGACAAGTCTGCGTCATTTTTCTGTGCCATATTTAAAATTTCCAAATTAACGCTCATTGGGGCAATATTGACTCGTGACTATCAAATTCTGGGTATTTTCCTAAAATTTCCAAGTCTTCAATTTAAAAAAAAAAACAAATTTCGGCTAAGACATATATGGCTAAAAATGTTCAAAAATACCTCGGCTATCACCCCCTTAAAGCTTTGCAGGTAGCTACCAAACACCCTGTAAATTTTTTATATTCAAAAACGGCTGCATCGATTTTTAGCGATTGGAGTATCAATTTGTATTAATACTAAAATCCGAAAAAAAAATTGTTCAAGAAATTAAAGATGGCGGCTGAATAATAGAGAAATAAAAAATCTTAATGTTTTTTGTCGTTCGATGTCATATTTTTGTCTCTCATGCTTTTAATGCGTTATGTTCAGCAGTAGACGTCTTTTGGCTGAAATCTTTGATCAATTATAACTGAAGATACACATTGCCGAACAAAATCCCCTTCAAAGAATGTCCGAACTTTTTTATTTGTTTGCATAACAATTAAAATCATCACCTACACAGAAATTTGAACCTAGTCATTACTTCATTACAGTCGAATTTCGGTTGACACTTGACAGCTAAACTTGACAATTTCACGCAACGTACTGAGAAAAAAGAAGGCCACTTTTATCAAAGTGGCGCTCATTTGGCTCGGACATTTTCGGGCGCGCGACTGTGGATCTACAGTTATAATTGATCAAAGGCTGAAATGATAAAATTAAATAACTATGACGGGAGAGTTCACACCAAATACCTAGTCCTAAAGTAAGCAAAGCTTCTGTTCTGGGCTTCTGTTATGGGTTTTGTTAGGCAACGGATTATCATCATCATCATCCATCCCAGCCTATTTACGTCCCACTGCAGGGCACAGGGCTTCTCTCAAAATAAGAGGGCTTGGGCAGTAGTTCCCACGCGGGCCCAGTGCGGATTGGGAACTTCACACTTACCATTGAATTTCAACGCAGCTGTATGCAAGTTTCCTCACAATGTTTTCTTTCTCCGTTAAGCTCATGGTAAATTTCAAATGCAATTTCGCACATAAATTCCGAAAAACTCGGAGGTGCGAGCCGGGATTTGAACTCACGACCCTCTGTTTGAGAGGCCATTGGTCAAACCGCTAGGCCACTGTGGCTTTAGAAACATACTTGAATAGAATATTAAACACCGATGACTCGAGAGCAAACATTTGTACTTTTCATACCCAAAATCTGTCCCGGCCGGGTATCGAACCCGGGACCACAAACGTTGTAGTCAGATAGAGTCAGATTCTCTAACCACTAGGTCATCCTATTGTCAAATGATGATAATGATGATGCCAAATGTAATGGTTCACGTAAGTAAACTGTAGTCATTTATAATGTCTCCGTAATGTAATAAAATTCGCACCGTCTATATGAAGCTTAATATAAAACGCGAAAACCAACAGAAAGCACCTTTCATCGTCCTTATTAAAAACAAAATAAGATCAATTTTGGAATAATCATACGATAAATTAAAGTGGTCAAAAAACCAACATATAAAAAGCAGCTCGTTTCAGCTGTGCTCCATTAACTTAAGAACTATTTCAGAATGATACGATGGTTAGTAAAAGAAAGCTCATAAAGGCAGTGCCGGTAAACCGACTTATAGAAAGCACTTCCGTTCGACCTTATTGCAATAGTTTTAGAATGATTTTTGAATGATTTGTAGGTAAATAAAAAAGAGGCTTTAAAATACTGATGTTGGCTTGACTGGAATACCAATCAGTTTAAGTTAAACCGTCGTGGTGAAGGGACGTCCGTTGTAAATCATTTTGTAGAAAGTGTTTATAAAGAAAGAAACAGGTGAGTGAACTTTTAAAGATATACCTTCCGGCAACGCATATGTGCGTTCTTGGTAGTTTGTTAGTTGAACGCATATGCGCGTTTGGGGCATATGCAAACGTCTGTGAAAAGTGTTGATATTTTATAGCTATTTTTTATGAATTTAATGCAGATGGCTGAACTACCTTCGATTTTATCAATTGACATTAAATTTTGACAGATTATACTATACACCCCTGTTTATGATAGACATGAGTGGACATGCCAATTATTAGAAGGGCTTCTGTAACAATGTGTTTATCTACACCCATATAGTAAATCCTCCATTATGCTTTCAAATAATGGTTCTTGAACGCATGATAGAGGATTTAATATATGGATGTAGATACAATATTGTATGCAACTGTACGTAATTAGGCCTTAAAACACTAATGTGACCATTTATGAAACTCGGCTACGCCTCGTTTCATAAAACCACACTCGTGTTTTAGGACCCCTATTACGATACAGTTGCATAAAATACTATTTACTTACTACCAATTACTTACAAAATTGTATGCCTGATATTATTTGGTTTGGTTGAATTGGTTTTTTTTTCAAATTCCATTATTTTGAATTCGAGTTTATTTGCTGAACGAATTCTTTGCAGACGGAGTCGCGGGTAAGAGCTAGTAGGCTATATTTTATCCTATACATCGTTTAATTTAAGGTTCGAATTAACGGTCAAATTGTAAATGTTTTCACTAGAGCAGTTAACACAATTTAAAATGATTTCGTTGTTTAATTTAAAAACGTGTGCAAATTTTACCGTTAAGTTTCAAATGTAATAAATGGAGTACTTATAGGAGAGTGCAAAATTCCCACAAGATGCAGGCAATACTGCGAGAAACAGCTAGTTATTTAATACATAATGCATTGAAACTAAATAGTAAATACTTAGTCTGATTTTGTGGCGGTCAAGAGGTTAAGGGCATTAAAGTATAGGTAATGCTTCAAATGTAATAAATGTGCATTGTGCATGATGCTACGGCGATACTCTTGAACAGACCAATTATTATTTAGAGGTAAAGTGCTACATCAATTAATAGCAGCTAAACAAACCACCTTAACCCTGTTTGTTGATGATATTCGTCACGAAAATACAATTTATTTTACATAATTACTACTAACTTGAACTTTTTTAGTTTTGGCAACCAGTTTTTTAATTACTACTATGTATAAGACGGGTACGTATCAAAATATCTAAAGTTTAAAATTAATAATGGACCAAATACATAATGGTCATAATGCAATTTTCTTGGAAATTCTCAACTTTACAGGATTTTCATAAAATAAACCTAACCTAACCTAAACCAATCTGTAGATTAGACGATTAAAAAAGTTCGTTTTATCAATAGTTTCATAGAAAATTTTAGTATGTATTATGACCATTATGTATTTCGTCCATTATTCGTTTTAAACTTTATATATTTTGATACGTTCCCTCTTAGACTCAGTGCAGTCTGAGAGGAGGCCTGTGCCCTGCAGTGGGACGTATATGGGCTGGGATGATGATGATGATAATAATCTTAGAGGTCAAGTACCGTCAACCAATTTGATACCCAGGCCACTATAGAACCATGTCAGCATGAATCAATGTTTATCTTCTACAACAGTGATTATTGCGTGGTTTATGTCATGATGACACCTCGATCTTTGCGAACATGAGTCAACGATAATGAATAGGAAAGGAGTTTCATCATCATCATCATTTCAGCCGAAAGACGTCCACTGCTGAACATAGGCCTCCCCCAAGGCCAAACAGATCGGCCCTGCGCCATCCGCATCTAATGGAAAGGAGTTTGCTTGTGTTGAATTGAATTGTCACTGTCTGTCTGTCAAAACTTCTTTCTCCTCTCATGTCATGGAACCAACACGTTCAATAACACGACCGCGAAGACTCAGGCCGTGCCCGGCCATTAGGTATGCGCAATAGTACATTGTGCATCTAGGGCCGTAAGTAGGGGATTACTAACGAGGGTCTATTAGAAGCCCGACGCCGAAGGCGGAGGGCTTTTAATGACTTGAGTTTGTAATCCCCTTACTGCCCGTGATACACACAAAGATTTTCATCACATTTCGAGAAAAAAAAATCCAAAATAAAATTATTTTGTCTCTAAACACTTAAATTGAATAAAATAATGGCTACCCGCCAATACAGATTGTCACTTTTTCGAGTCATCTACCATAGATAATGTAAACTGTGTTTAGTTTAGAATTCGAAAGGTCATACGGCCAGATTCTACCAACATTTTAAAAAAATATTACTAAAATTATTGCAAAACTCATAGACATATAATACACTACGTTCTATAGACGCCGGACTGGCGTGGCCACATGAGATAGAGAATGTCCTACTTTAGTGTTGCGGCTTTGAAAGAAAAATTACCCTAGTTTTTGGATAAATTCTCTCACATTATGCAAATCTATTTTCTGTTATAGGTTTTCGCGGTTATTATACAAATTACACATTATTTGAAACGGTTTCTTACCACGATAATTGGAACGACGACTACAACGATTGGATTGGATTTGTGGACTATTATTATATTCTGTGTTTGTGATAAGAACCAGTTTCAAATAATGTGTAATTTGTGAATCTTTTTTTATCCTATCCTACATACAAATATTACCTACTGCTTTCTGAATTCGTTAAGGGTTTGAATGTTTTGTGAACATAAATATGGTCAACTAGGGTAACTGTAAAAATAAAGATTACATACGCTTTGAAGTGATTGTGCTTGGTTTATTTAACAGTACATAAATACAACGTGTTAGACGGTGTCATCAAGCAGCTCATCAAAAAGTTTGATTATCTCGGATCTCCTATAAGTACACACTATTACCGTATAGGGCACAGCATCAGGATTAAGGAATGTTTTTTTCCCTTTTTTCCATAGATTTTTTTTTTCAAAGTGCTCATTACTTATTTTTGAACTGCGTTTTGGAACCCAATTGATTCTTTTGGTGGCTCCAATCCACAAATTACGCAGCTCAGGAACATCAGGAAATCTGAAATTATAATCAAAAGAAATAAATTATATTTTATTCATAAATTAAGAATTACCACTATTTTAGGGAAAATTTCCACCCAAAACCGACAACACTGACTTTTGAGGTTATAAAATAAAAAACATGAATTAAATATAGAAAACTCGACATATTAACTAACGGATAGTGCTCATTGTTATCGGATATCAATAATAAAACTATAACAAATAAAACCAACTAAAATATAAGAGGATAATCGTCTACTTACGAATGGAAAGACAATCCACTAAACTTCCTCTCGCTATCACTTTTACACCCTATAATACTACACCGTACCATTTTCCACACATACACAAGTTAAAATGGCACCTCCAGGCACTTATTGGGCACAAAACAATTGTAAATTCTTGTAAATATAACAAGAAACAAAAGTAAATCCGACAGTCAGTAAAACAAACGTCAATCTTTGTTTAGCAACTGAGATGCTGACCTTGAAAAAACCGGCACGCAATGAGGGACAAAAAATAGACTGTCTGCGTCTCTTTCTTTCACACGTAAGTCGTATATTAGCTTCTTTTTCTTGTGTAAGTGAGAAAGAATATGTCACGAAGTCTATAGTATTCTCTGTCTACGGCAAAACTATTTGTTATAAATTTAAAATATAAAAATAACGCTTTTTCATGAAGCGTAGATAAGTTTTGTGTTGTAAAATTTGGGTTATAGCTAAGTTGGCTGACTTGAAACCTCCTTAGTCTGAAATTACTTGTTTGCAAATTTTAAAACTAAAGTTAGAACTCCCTTGGGTAGAAAAATTGTACGTAAATCCATAACTCCCTTAAGAACAATTTAGGCCATTGACATTTAGTATACAGACATGGAATAACACCATTGACGAGCAAGTGTGATGAAAAGAATATTTTGTCGGTGTGTGTACACTCAACAAAACCGAGGCCCGCGCAGTTTCAAAACAAATTTGCTTGCAGCCATTGAAGTTCATTGGTATGGATTGGTATGGACAGGATGTCTAGCCACTGCAAGCAAAATGGACATAAGGTGTCAAGGCGGCCTTTTTGTCGATGGTACATAGATATGAATCGATCTTTAAACTGAAACTGAAATTATGGGAAATGAAATGGCACCAAAATAGTCACAGGAGTTTTATAAGTACTAACAAATAGTAGATTGTTCAACAAGGGACTAAAACAAGCCATAATGACACAAGATATTTACAATTCAATTCAATTTATAGTTTTTGACAATTCGCGTGTCATTATGGCAGTTTAGTCTCGCGTTAAACACTCTACTTTTCACTTTGAATGCGAGGAAAAAAACGATGTTTTAGGTATACTAATCTACAATATTACTTTTATAAAACGTACGCTCAATACGAGCAATGGACGTCTGTTCAGAATTCAAATAGCAATTTAAATTTGTTCCGCGGTTTTTTTTTTGTTGAGTGACGCTTTAAATGTTTGCATATTTAGCCAATAGATTCAAACTTGAAAATTATTTCATAGCTAATTGGACTAAGTATGCATAATAAAATGAATTCATCTTTAATATAATTAAATAGATTAATATTCGTAATTATTCATGGTGTTTCACGAAATTATTATTTTTTAAAATATTTTTATACGGTTGTCATTTTGAGGTTAGGTATTTCCACGCACCAAAGGCTTCCACAGACCGAAGCGCAGGGCGCTACGGAGCGGGCGCTACAGAGCGCTTCGGAGCGTCCGCAGCGCGCTGCGGTCTGTGGAAAGCTTTAAAATTGTCTATGCCCAGTCACTGAAAATGGCAATAATCCTCCATCCACAAACACTGTGATTGGCAGTTTAGGGGTTTCCAAAGTAAATTAAAAAAAAATTACTTTCATCCCTTGAGATCAAAAAAGAGCTTTAGTCCCGATATGCAGAGACTAAAGTAACATTTTAAGAGCATGAGAAGTGAAAAATAATTTGTAGGATGATTTTTAAGATAGAAACTCCAGTCTACTCCAGTCGTCTTGTTTGAGTCGTACTTAATACACTCGATCTCTTAATGCTATCTATATAGACCTCAATTATACATAAGTGGGTAGTGATTAGAATTGAAAATACAGCCTCTGTAGAAAGTCGCTTTCTAGCGGCCAGCCCGTATAAATTGAACAAAACGAACGAAGCCAACTCCGTAAAGCATCTCCACACTCACGCGCAATTTTGTCGCGAGTGCGCAGCTAGTTCGTCGCGCTCATAGGGCTGAGCTAGGCTGGGCAGCATTCGGGAAGCTCCGCAATATCTTGTCATCCAATATACCGCAAGTCTGCAAATGTCTCAAGTCAAAAACCTTTGACCAGTGTGTGTTGCCAGTGATGACTTATGGCGCTGAGACGTGGCCGCTAACGATGGGCCTCATAAGGAAGCTCAAAGTCACTTAGAGGGCAATAGAGAGGGCTGTGCCCGGAGTTTCTCTGCGGGATCGTTCGAAGAATTGCCAAACTCAAGTGGCAGTGGGCAGGGCACATCGCTCGTAGAACTGATGGCCGATGGGGTGAAAAGGTTCTCGAGTGTAGGTAGGCCTCCAACAAGATAGAGCGACGACCTAGTTAAGGTTGCGGGATCGCGTTGGATGCGGATGGCACGGGACCGATCTGTTTGGCGAGCCATGGGGGAGGCCTATGTTCAGCAGTGGACGTCTTTTGACTGAAATGATGATGATGATGATGATAGGTCTGAGACGCCATGATGACTGTACAGTCGAGGAAACTGAATTGTGTACCAGCAGGCTAATTGTCTAACTCCCTCGCAATTGTCATCGCGTTCATTTTGACAGTTCTTGTATGGGCTGACAATTGGTATCGGAAATAGCCGCTGTCACAGCCATACCAAAACTGTCTTTTAAATCCGATGCCGTGTGTCAAAAAATTTACACAATTGCCCTGCAGGTTGGAACCTTTTGGTTGCAATGTCATGTTGACATTCCCTACAGTATCTGCCAATGAAATCATCGGGAAATTGACTGTGGAGAGGTTCCACCCTGATACGCGATTCAGTTTCCTCAACTATAGTAAAGTAACAGTCACGTACGGCAGCTAAGATCTATTTTACCCGCTAGAGTTTTTGTACATCATGGCGCTCGCCTCGCTTTTAATACATTCGCAAATCACCAGTGTGATATGCTCTAAAGCATTCTTGTCGTTATCCGCACAGCGATCCGCGTCGAGAATCGCGCGCGAGTGTGGAGAGACCAGCAGGTTTCTACTCATTAAAATATTATAAAGATTTTCCGTTTTTGCGGTTTTATAATTTGGACGTCATTTGTTTATTGTATTTCTTTGGCCGCTATTCTCATAAAAAAAGACATCGCTAATGGTTTGAGCACACCGTTAGGGTTTTTGTTGGTGGCAACTCTTTAGTTGCCAGATGCTATGATTGCCATAGGCCAAGGTGACAACCTGTAATTACTAATATTATAAATGCGGAAGCAACTTCTGTCAGTTACCTCTTCTGTTACCGCTGAACTAATTTAGATGAAATGGGGCAACGACATTAGATACATTTGATAGCGATAAACAAATTCTTTGCAACGGAGTCGCGGGAAACAGCTAGTAGTCTATTTAAAATATAACGTGACACTCATCCATCAACCTTTATTTACAAGTACTTCGGCGGTGCTTTCGCCAGACTTTCCCTTTTACGAATATAATACAAACAAACGCCTTTGAGGCACGGCGGAGTAACAAGTACCGTTGAAGTTAGTATAAGAATACTTATGTCGATTCCTAAGTTCTGGCACGAATGAATTAAATGAGAAGAACGATCATATACAGGATGAAATTTTGAATAAAATTAGTGTTTCTAGCTTAGTTAATGCTGGACAACATAATGCATTTACCCATTGAATTAGTATTGTTAAATTTGAGGTGTCCATTAGTTCATAATTTAACTACAACAAAGTATGAAAATCCAAAATTTTATCGGACCAGATTCAACCATTGAAATTCAAATTATTCAAATGCATTAGGTATGTTTTTTTTTTTATAGAGAAACAAACAGTCATACATAAATATGAAATTTAAATAGATAACAGTAAACAGACCTATAGTTTCCTTAATCGATTGGTTAAAGAAAAACGTAGCCAAAAGGCTCCATAAAAACATATTAAACACTCCATAAAACGACACAATAAAAACCAATCCCAAGAATCAATAGATCAAGGGATAAGTTAATTTTTTAAACATCCATCTCCATTGATAACTAAATTATTCAATTAATCATTATTCAATTGCATTTCTTCTATAACAAATATTATGTTATAGAAGAAATGCAATGTTATGCATTAACTAAGCTTGAAACACTAATTTTGTATCACGTTCGAAATTTCACCCTGTATTTCTGTGCATCACAACATGATTAAATGCAGAGATTGGTTAAGAGGATACGATGCGCACCATATCTCCATACAAACGTAATCCCCCGTTTCCTCCCTGGATAATGGCTTTAGAGCCAAATTTTTTTTACTGTGTAATCTGTATCTACCACTGCTATGCCCCTAGGTTTCGTTTTTTTCCATATTTCAATTAACATAAGAAATATGAGCTTTCAAAAACTGAAAAAATTGCCCAATTTCAACGTCATTTTCAGACACTCATCAGAAAAGAATCCCTCATATAAACAAAAAAAGGAAAACATAGGGGCATAGCTAAATCTATCCTCTAATTATATTTGAAAAAATAATTTTATTGGTCCAGTTTTCGAGAAGAAAACAGGGGATTACGAAATGCTGTTTTGATCAATTTTACGCGCCTATTAACGGTCTGACCTGCAGTTGTCCCGCTCTCGCTGTACTGACACGGAGGGGTTCAGGCGAGACAGCGACATTTCATTAAAATACCTATTTCTCAAAAGTCTCTCAGCCATCGTACCCTCTTAAGTAGATCAATTTGCCAGAATCGTTATTTACTAGAAGCAAAATTTTCATTCGCATTTTTCCCGTGCTTTTTTCTCACTCTGGTTTTTTACTGAAACTTAGGTATTATCACAGTCAGTTGCAGTGGCGTTTTTACTGAAACTTAGGTATTATCACAGTCAGTTGCAGTGGCGTTTTTACTGAAACTTAGGTATTATCACAGTCAGTTGCAGTGGCGTTTTTACTGAAACTTAGGTATTTCACAGTCAGTTGCAGTGGCGTTTTTACTGAAACTTAGGTATTATCACAGTGAGTTGCAGTGGCGTTTTTTCCCAATATGGATTGACACAGAAACAATGTCGACGGAGCTCCGCGCGCGGAGCTCCTTCTTCTGTGTGCTTTTGGCCCTTCGGGCAATGTTTAGTAAAAAACCATTGTGGGAAAAAGTGCGTATGGAAATTTTGCTACTAGGAAATGGGTAGTTCTACTAGCGTTTCAAATGGGTAGTTCTACTAGCGATTCAACCGCTATCACTCTCCTGTCGCATATATTAAGTAAATAGCTTTTGCCCGCGACTCCGTCCGCTCAGAATTAGTAATTTGGGCAGCTTATTTTTTTTATCCAATTTGATTTTTCATCAATTATGGATCTCCTACCCCGCCCCCCGCAACCCCCCCCCCCCCCCCGTCACCGTCCCCCCACTGAACCCCCCCCCCGCACACCCGCGTTCACATTCACCACCGTACCTACTCCCAAATCACTACTTCTAAAAACTGTTCTATAAATTCTTAAAATAGACGTATCTTTCTTATTTGTGAACCGATTCAAATGAAACAAACGGTAAATGTTAATCCAAAAAAATACCAACATATTAGTGAAAACCGCATCCTTCTAGGTTAAGCCGTTTCTGAGATTAGCGCGCACAAACGCGCAGACAAACAGACAATAATTCTAAAAAACATTGTTTTGGGTTCTATTGCGTTAGTAAATAGCCCTAGTGACAGTTTTTCTCAAATATCTTCAATGTACAGACACCGACTTGTTACAGATTTATTATATTAAGTAAATGAGCGACACCTAGCGGAAGGTTTTTAAAGCGTGCTTGTGGTATAATTTCAATTTATTGAAATTTCACTCTAGCTGTAGCTTATTTCTTACGTATATGCGACAGGAGAGTGATAGCGGTTGAAACGCTAGTAGAACTACCCAAATAACGATTCTAGTAAATTGATCTAACCAACCTACTAAATCTAGATTATCTTTTCTAGTGCTTAAGTAAAGTAACCATACTGCTTTGTGCTTACGAACACTTCGCTATTACTAAGCATTAGATTTCAAATTAATTTGCAATTCAAATAAATTTCCCATACGTATTAGGACGTGCCAATGCATAAACCAAGCTAATTCAATTCACACATGCGCAGTAGTTAAATAAATTTTATAACCGTCAGCGTCAGCAATAAAACTCTTTTGAAACCTTCTATTTATCAGTAAGCGTTACATCAAAAGCATCAAATACAATACAATATAATATACCTATATTAGTTCCCACGTAGGGCCTGTTTCGACGCTTTCTATTACATACTACTTAAGTTTCCGTTATTTTATGTGACAGTATTCGTGATGCCGTCACAATTTATCATAAACTTATTAAATAAATGTGCCGGCTATTTTGGAGCCTCCCGGCCTTGCTCGCGACGATGGAAAGAGACCCTACGGTTTGACGCTCATACCTTGGCAAATGGGCTGGCCTCTTATGGGTGATTCTTCGAGGCCCCGATTTTCGATGTCCGGGGGCTAATTTTAATGAACCCTTCAGTTTATAAGTTTGATTTTTTTTTCAGAGGTAGCATATATCTGTATTTAACTGGGACATATGTCAGTTTTTGTGTAACTGGTTCTAATTCGTTTACTGGTTTTAACTGGTTAAAATCGTTTTTACCCCAAATCTCGTCCATCGATCCCTTACTTCACGGCCTCTGCAGTAATGTACTATTAATTACTATTTATATTTTTTTATTAATATTTAACGTATTTTTTTACTACTATTTTTATTCCTCTGGACATAAAAACTAAAATGTTAATTATTTTCAAAATGGTTTTATAAAAATGAGTGCCAAAACAAATCTATTTTCATGGGAGCATGAATTTTTCTGTCAAATACTTAAGTAAAAAAAAAATACGACAGAGGAATAAAACAAAAATCACGACCTCGAAGAATCACCCTTATCTGGGATGCAACATGTGTGGATGGATACCCTAGCGCCATCCCATTTAGCTTCATCACATTCAAGGCGGGCGGGGCAGCAGCACCGGCTGAATCAGCAAGAGACGTATTTGCAGCTTTTGCTGTAGAAAGAAAACTTAGATCCGTGGAGCCCGGACGCTCACAAACTTTTTGGCTAAATTATCTAGGTATACATATAATAAATCTGTAACAAGTCGGTGTCTGTACATTGAAGATATTTGAGAAAAACTGTCACTAGGGCTATTTACTAGCGCAATAGAACCCAAAACAATGTTTTTTAGAATTATTGTCTGTTTGTCTGTGCGTTTGTGCGCGCTAATCTCAGAAACGGCTAAACCTAGAAGGATGCGGTTTTCACTGATATGTTGGTATTTTCTTGGATTAACATTTAGTGTTTGTTTCATTTGAATCGGTTCACAAATAAGAAAGATACGTCTATTTTAAGAATTTATAGAACAGTTTTTAGACGTAGTGACTTGGGAGTAGGTACGGTGGTGAATGTGAACGCGGGTGTGCGGGGGGGGGGGGGGGTCGGTGAGGGGGGGGGGGGGGGGTTGCGGGGGGTGCGGGGGTAATTTTTTTATATCGAGGAACTAAGGAGAGCCGTAATTGATGAAAAAGCAAATTGGGTAAAAAAAATAAACTGCCCAAATTACTGATTCCACGCGGACGGAGTCGCGGGCAAAAGCTAGTTAAACATTATTTTGTTCGGAATTACCCGTGACCATAAGGCCGGTGCATTTCTCGTCCAACGTATTGGCATCACAATTCGGCGCGGAAATGCTACCAGCCTTATAGGCACTCTTCTGCAGGGACTGGACTTAGGCGATTTGTATAATATAGATAGGTTATTTTCAGGTTACTTTTTTTTAATTATTTATTTCAATTGTACCTAACCTTCTATTTATCTAATAAATTAATTAATATCACGGGACTATTCACACCAAATGACCTCGTCCCAAAGTAAGCAAAGCTTATGTTATGGGTACCTACTACGCAACGGATAATAATAATAATAATTTAAACACCCAAGATTCGAGAACAAACATTCGTATTATTCATATAAATATCTGCCCCGACGCGGGAATTAAACCCGGAACCTAAAGCTTTGTAGTCAGGTTCACTTACCACTTGGCCATTTGGTCGTCGTGGTAAATGCAGTATTTGGGTCATACACATTACACATTATTTTTTTCTCGTCTCTCGTGTGGACGTTGAAGGATTCAAGTAAGTTCTTATTAATTTCAATCGCACAGAAATGAAATTTAGCTAAACGTTTGACACTTTTTAAAAGCTTTTTACTAACTTGCAATGGGTATGTATTACAATACTGAAGTACGAAAGACCGAATGTATTAAAACATCGAATGGGTCAAAAGACCAACACGATTTTTTTCTGAAACCGTAAACTTCTCAGAATTTATTAAAACGGCATCATACAGAACCCATTAGGTTAGGTTAGGTTAGTTTTATAACAATCTTAAAAAGTTAACGGTTTCAGAAAAAAATCATGTCGGTCTTTTGACCCATTCGATGTTTTAATACATTCGGTCTTTCGTACTTCGATATTGTAATACATACCCCTTGCAATGTATCAAATGTATGTAAGTATGTGTACGGGTCAAATCTTGGAAGTTAAATTTAACCCACTTCCAGTGGTCGGATTTACTTGAAATTTGGTATACTTATGTAAGTTGGATGATAATACAAGTACAGTCGACAAAACCGAGGCCTGCCCAGTTTCAAAACAAAGCTTGCAGCCGTTGAAGTTCATTGGTGTGGACAGATGTCTAGCCACTGCGAGAAAAATGTACATACCTACATTTAAGGTGACAAGGCGACCTTTTGTCAATGGTACATTCAGCGTAAAAGTTTGCATTGAAAATAAATTTTTTAACAAAAACTTATTCTCGTTCAGTACCTCTACCATGAGTTTACACTAGTTTACAGTGACCATACTCGCTAGCGACGGCGTAAATTAATTGTATGGAGAATTGTACTTCCGTAAGTGACCGCTAGAGGCGTTGTACAATTCTCCATACAAATCATTTACGCCGTCGCTAGCGAGTACGGTCACTGTAAACCAGTGTAAACTCATGGTAGGGGTACTGTCCTAAAAACAGTAAAAAACATCTTGCGATGGTATAAATGTCTTCATTTACATTTATTAACTTCTTTCTGTCGGTTAGTCCAACTTTAAATTACAATTCAAAAGTGCCGTGCATCAAAGCATATAGTTCTCCTCCAACCGTAGATCAAAACGTACAGTTATTTTACTAACGGAATCATTAAAACTGCCCAATTACTTACATAATTACACTTAGCTTAGTTAATAAGCGAGTGGATTTTGGCTTCGTTAGTATGTAGTGCAGAAAACTAATGAATATTCACGGTAGCTCCTTTGGCTGTTCCTTCGTAGGACTACATGCGTTTTGTTCCCGCTATACTTCATTTTTCTTTGCATTAGAAATAAGGTAAACAATCTTGACGAGTCCTTTTATTGAAAAACGCTTTTACAAAAATAGTAACTATTACTCATGAAACCAAAAGAGTGTAAATGGCCATCTTTCCTTTCAAATTGTTACATATTAGCTGCGACTCATTTTTCAAAAGTGTTTTTGACTAAAAAGACACGTCAAGATCACTTACCTTCTTTCTAATGCTAAAAAAACGATGTATACCTAGTTCCTTCACAAGAATTGAAGGAAAAACTGCGTGTATATTTTCGCCTTTGCTCCTTTGCAAGAACTGAAGGTGCTGCGACAAGAAACAAAGGCGAAGAAATAAACGCAGTTCTTTTTTCATCTCTTGTGAAGGAATTTGTGTGAAAAAAAGTAATAGTTCCTTCAAAGGAACAGCCAAAGGAACTACCGCGAATAATCAAAACTAATCCGATAGTAGACATTGGTTATAGCGTCATGAGAATCGAAAATTCAACAGCAACATCCTGTTTCTTTACGTAAATGCCTTTTCATTCTAGATTTAAAAGACGATCAGATAGTCTTTCCGGAACGCTAGAATTTCACTATTATAATTATTATTGCATCAATTCATCACCAGAATAATAATTATGCCAAATTTCAGCTCTATCGGATACCGTAGATATGTAACAATTAGCAAGGGCATACGGTCATTTACATTCTTTTGGTTTCATAAGTACTTAATAGTTACTTTTAAGTAATACTTTTTTTAAAGCTTTTTTCCATAAAAATTACTCATCAAGATCGCTTACCTTCCTCTAATGCGAAAAACGAAGTATAATATAACGGAACAATAGTGCACTTGCAAGGGTGTAAGTATAGGTAACGCCACCAGAGTTGAGGCCACGCACACAACCACATCTCTTGTAATGACAGCGGGATTTTGACGTTGTGTTGTCGTTAAACGTCAACACAACGTCAAAATCCCGCTGTCATTACATGAGATGTGGTTGTGTGCCTGGCCTCAACTCTGGTGGCGTTACCTCTAAATGGCATTCAAGCGTTTGTATAGGCTTGGAACTTGCAGACAAACTGTCAAGTCTCGGAAAGCGCATAAATGTAGCATTAAACTGTAGATTATCTTTAACTGAGGTATTTAATTGCTTCACACACAATACGAATCAATCAAATTACATGGAAAAAAGAGGGGTTTTCAATTCCCATGCCGAAACCTTTAGATACTGCATACTAACGACGTCGTCTCGGTTCTGCCTGTGATTATGATTACGGTGACTTTCGATTGGGCTATAGTGAAGCATAACTCTATTATAGAAGTTTTTGTGGAGCATACAGGACAATGGATCTACATACAATGTAAGATATTTTTTGTTTCCGACCCACTCTTGGCCGGTTTTTTATTACAGGGTGGAAAAACCGGCCAAGTGCGAGTCGGGCTCGCGCACTGAGGGTTCCGTACAAATTTTTAAGTAAACAGCTCTAACTATAATAATCCAGTGTTAGCAGAGCCCTGCTTTCAAGTAAATGTTTTAATGTTTTAATATTTTAATGTTTATTTGGGTACAAACGGTATAATATAGCTAATTACAATAGAAATCTTAGATTATACATCAACCAGTAAAGTTACCACAGGTTGCTTATACATGTTACTAACCAAGCAATATAAAATCGTGACATTACTTTAAAAGACTATGGATACCTATAGAGGCAGGAAATTAACATCAAATGAAAACGTGTAACGTAAAGAAGAAAAATAATAACTAAGTAACAATTTGCTCCCTAACTAAAGCTGTAAACTCTCGGAGACATGTGTTAAATATATCAACTTCAGAAAAACTGGAATTATAAATTTTACAAACTCTATTAACAAAAGAATTTCCAACATATTTAGGACGTATAACGGGGATATGAAACAGATTATTAATATGTCGAGGATTGGGGCGTGGAACTCTATAACTTAATTTATTAAGAAGGTATGGGGAGTCAATTTTATTATTAATAATTTTAAACAGTAATATTTGGTCTTTTACAGTACGTCGATTTTGGAGTGAAAAAATATTATTAAAATTAAATGTTTGACAATTTAGGGTGGCTTTATATTTTAAGTGCTTAATTAGTTTATTTTGTATTCGTTCTATGGAAATTATGTATATATTATATTGCGGATTCCAAACACTGGACGCATATTCTAAAATGGGTCTGATCAAAGAGTTAAAGAGAACCAGAATCGTAGTGACATCCCGGAATTCCTTGCCCACTCTCAGTATAAAGCCAAGAAGTCGATAAGCTCTGTTAGTGATATTCACAATATGATCAGAAAATAAAAGTTTACTGTCTATAAAAACACCCAGGTCTCTCACTGTAGACGTCCTCTGAACCAGTTCATTATTAAATGTATAATTAAAACTAATCAATTGTTTTTTTCTACTGAACGAGATTACAAAACATTTTTGAACATTAAGGTGCAGATGACAGTCTTTACAATATTTGGATAGGTTATTAAGATCATTTTGCATATTGTAGCAATCATCCAGTGACTTAATTACTTTAAATATCTTTTTGTCGTCTGCATACAATAAACAGCTAGTTGATCTAAGATAGGTGATGACGTCGTTAATGAAAATTATGAAAAATAGCGGGCCCAAATGCGAGCCTTGAGGGACACCGGATGGAACAGGGACAAAACTAGAACAGCAACCCTTAACGGCAACGGCCTGACAACGATTTCGCAAGTACGACTCAATCCAACGTAGAAGGTCGCCGTGCACACCGGCCACTTCAAGCTTCATAAGTAACACACTGTGTGAAATTTTATCAAAGGCCTTGGAATAGTCCGTGTACACGGCATCCACTTGTTGTCCCTGTCCCATGGCATCATAGACTTGATCTACAAACTCACACAAGTTCGACTCTGTGGACTTTTTGTCAACGAAACCGTGTTGCTCACTAATAATAAGAGGTCTAAAGATAGGAAAGATTATGTCATATATAATTTTCTCGAATAATTTAGGAATGATACTCAATTTAGAAATAGGTCTATACTTAGAAATGTCATGACGGTCTCCAGATTTGAATACAGGTGTAACGAATGACCGCTTCCAGATTCTGGGCATCTCACCCTTTTTCAGAGACATATTAAATAAAATAGAAATGGGCTTTGATAGTTGACTTCTACATTCATGTAGGAACAAGGCAGGTACTCCATCCGGACCGACACCCTTGTTCACATTTAACTTTCTGAGATAAGAGCAGACCTCATTACATGTTGTTTCTATATGACCGATACTTGCTAAGGGGGAATCTTGGTTAATAATAGTGGGCATGTCACATGCAGCATCAGACGGTTTAAACACAGAGTGAAAATATTTATTAAAAAGGTTGCATATCGCAGTACCATCAGATGCTGTCTCACCATCCAAATACATGGAGTCAGGCAAGGTAGGGGTATTTTTCTTAGATCTTATGAAACGCCAGAAATATTTACAATTTTCTTTGATTTTCGATTCAGCAAAGGCTAAATATTTACGATAACACGCATCCTGAACTCGTTTTTGTCTTTCTCTAAGGGTTACAAAAGTATCATAATCATGACGGTGACCATAA
The DNA here is from genome assembly GCA_947563465.1 of Archips xylosteana. Taxonomy (NCBI): domain Eukaryota; kingdom Metazoa; phylum Arthropoda; class Insecta; order Lepidoptera; family Tortricidae; genus Archips; species Archips xylosteana. The sequence goes on from OX387366.1 coordinate 12,937,033, forward strand.
ATTTTCCATTTTTTATGAAATTTCAGTTTTTCATTAACAATCTTAATCAAAGCTCTGGAGAACCAAACGGGATACCTTTTATTGCCAAAAATATCTTTGGAGGGGATGTGATCAGAAATTACTTTGTTAATAATGTCATAGAAAACGCCTACGGCAGTATCGATGTCACTACAATTAATACGAGTCTCCCAATCAATATTTGCCAGTGCGTTGTTGACTGCTACATAGTCAGCGGCTTTAAAAAGACGAACTGTACGCTTTGGCTGTCGCAAAGAAAGAGACGCAGCATTTGAGATGGTAATATCAAGAGACGGGTGGTGCTTGTCTTCATTAACCAAAGGTAATGACGAGCTACTGACTGAGCACTGCAGATTAGCAATGACAAGATCTAAAATTCTACCATTGGCATTACGAGTTAGGTTAAACTGTTTTAAATCATTAAAGGCTAAAAACGCCGATAATGATTCAATACTGGGAGTTAAAGTACAAATATTTTGCAATTCGGCATGGCTATTATCTTGCGAGTTACTCCAATGGGCTGATCCAAGATTAAAATCGCCAACTACAAAGAAATAATCATCAGGGTTGTCTAAAATAGATTTAGATACAAATTCGTAGAATTCCAGCTGTGCATCTTTTAATAAAGGGCAAGGGGGAAAATAGCAACAAAAGATACGACATTATGTATGAGTGGAATCGCTTCGGATAGATAATGACACTGACAACAAATCGGCTGTCGCATTTAGAGAGGGCAGTCTGGTAGCCTTAGTCACCTGAAGCCCGCACCGGACCGCTATCAACACCCCACCACCTTTTGTGTCTCCCCTTGTAGAATAATCTCGATCACACCTGTAAACTGTGTAACGTGAGTCAAACAGTTCAGAGTCCAAAACGCCAGGCAGGAGCCAGGTTTCACTCAAACATATCAAATCATATCAAGAATTAAGAACGCTACTACAAAAGGTATTTGTTTTCGTACGAAGACCACGCACATTCTGATAATAGACTGATAGTTTACTACATCTTGTATGGGGATTCATTTTTATTTAATAAAGTATACATACTTTTTAAATGATGTAATAAGAAATATAATAAAAAAAAAAAAAAAAAAAAAACTGTACGCAATGTGGAATCATTTTAGATTGGTTAATTGAGATTATATGACGTAACTAAAAATTTATGCTTTTCGCAATTTTTAATTTATCTGTGCTGTAAGACGTTGCTTCGTACCAAATTTCAAGATTCTGAGTTCACGGTAAATACCCTGCAGGTTTTGATTCCCTTGCGAGTGTCGAAAATTTGCGGCATAAACGGCTGTATCTTTTGATTGCATTAGCTTAGAAGTTTGTTTTTTTCACAGCTTTAAGGGACAGTAGACCTGAGTATTTGATATGAATTTCAGCTTGATACCTCCACGCGTTCCTGAGAAAAATGGTCTTGACAGAAATTAAGACTGACAACAAAGTGATCCTATAAATAAGGGTTCCGTTTTTTCCTTTTGAGGTACGGAAGTTTTTAATTGCCATCTGGCTGTATTAGCTCCTTAATTTAAATAAACATTACACAACCTCGACTAGTCATTTTCTAAAATGAAAGGTCAACAAACAAGTCTGCAAATATTTTTAAAATCTTTTGTTTCATTACATAAACCTCGCATAACGCCAAATTCTCTTGTCCGTTCCTACAGGCGCCACCGTCTTTATAACTATAAAAAATGTTATACGTTATTGATAGTTCTCTATTTGCCCACATGCTTATGATATTTGCCCATGGACATGTACATATACGTATATACAATAATTGTTCGTGTCAAATGATGTACTTAACTCTATTTTTTTTTCTTTAGTGCTGTTGCTATTCATGCAGTGCGGTCGTGTGTTTAATTTAAATTCATAGTTCGCCTTTGTACATCTGTTTCTTTTGTTAACTGTTAATTTTCATGTTTTACGTATAATAAAGCGTTTTACATACATACATACATTCATTAATTATTGTAAGTTATTATACATTAAGTGCCTATTGAAATATTATTGCGCTAAAGTGAAGTGTACCTAACTTTTGAAGTGCAATGTAAGTTCAAAGTTTTACTGAAACATTGGAAATCACCACCATAAATATTATACCTACTAAGTACCTATATGGGTCGTTTTCAAAAAATTTGTACATAGTTAACGGCAATCAAAACAAAAATCACGATCGCTATTTTTGTGTAACGAAAGTTAGTCATACAAAGTATATATGTGTAACTCCGTTACGTTACACAAAAATAATAAATTAAATTTTGTTTTTAATTAATCCCTTAATTGGCTAAGTAAAGTTTTTTGAAGAGGTGCTAAATATATTTTTTTTCGACAGTAGTCTTCTTCTAGACCGAAAAACTGCAGCTGTTTTATTTTTATCTCCTATTGTTTACTGGAAATATTTTTTTAAGTGTTCGAGATGACATTTGTGAGATTTAATGGCTGACAAGCGGTTCGTGCTCAGTACTTAGCAGAAATAGAAAAAAAAACGAAGTCAATTGTCAATGTCAAATGAAATCTAACCATTTGCGTTTCGTTTACTTTGCATTGTCCAAAAAGCAGTTCCAAAATAATGATCAAAAATATTCAATCGTGATTCAATTATCGTGCATAAGTCGTGGACATATGCGGTAAAATTGTAAATCCGGATTTTGTGCGGAGGTTGTTAAAAATAGTCCAAAAATCACACCAAAACGCAAAGCAAACGAAACGCAAACGGTTTGACATGGACAAAAGTGACAGATGACTTAGTTTTTTTTCTGTTTCTACTAAGTACTGAGCACGAACCGCTTGTCAGCCATTAAATCTCACAAATGTCACCTCGAACACTTAAAAAAATATTTCCAGTAAACAATAGGAGATAAAAATAAAACAGCTGCAGTTTCTCGATCTTCAGAACGCCGGCTGTCGAAAAAAAATATAATTAGCACCTCTTAAAAAAACTTTACTTAGCCAATTGTGTAGGTACTCATTTTTTGAAAATGACTCGTAATACACCGTGTTTATTTTTTGAAAACGACTCGTAATACACCGTGTTTATTTTTGATTCCCGTTAGCTTTAAGGGAAGATTATTCAGGTCAAAAAGAGTTAATTTCTCGAAAGAACTAGAGTCTATAGTCCGACAAGGTCGTGGCGACCCTCCGCGGAACCCTGTCGCAGTCAGCGTTTGCCGCACTTATTAAAAACAATCTTGCTAACGACAGCAGAGGCTCCCTGCGACAGGGTTACGCCGAGCGCCGCGCACAAGCTTGTCAACGTATAACTCTTACTATTTTTGAGATTTTCAATGATTAAATGTAATGCATGATCCAGTGTAAAAGGTCCTTCATTACGTCCTATTATTATTTATCTTTTAAATTTCGTCAGTACAGAGTTTTCCATTCATAGCTATTCGCTACAAGGTGATTACTGAGGCGAGTTCGTTCGACATTACTTCGGGATTAATTAAAAACAAAATTGAATCAATTATTTTTGTGTAACAGAGTTACCCATATATGTACTTTGTATGACTAACTTTCGTTAGGTACACAAAAATAGCGATCGTGATTTTTGTTTTGATTAAGCCGTTAACTAGGTATGTACAATTTTTTGAAAACGATCCTTAAGTACATAATTTTTCCTTTATTATGTGTCACATCAATGTCATAATCGTAAACATTGGTATTGTATCAATAATCGTGTTTCAATTAAAATTAACTCTCTACTGTAAATAATAAAGTCGTTATTTCATTTAGCTATTTTATCTTATATTTCCGTTCATTTTAAACTGAGGATTATTTACTTTAGGACATAAGTCCTGAGTTTAAAATGAACGGAAACACGGAACGGAACGGAACGAACATTGTACATTGTATTGTATTGTATTGAACATTGTATTCCAATAATGGAACGGATTCCATTATTGGAATACAATGGCTTTCGAAATGTGGACTGTAACGAGATCGGGACACCTCAAAAAATTCGTACTATACTAGAATCGCGTACCTACTAATGACTTAATGAGTAACCCCACAATTTTCCTCGTCGCTTCTCTTTAAGTATCATCGTCATTAGCATCGACCTTTAGTCATGATCATAATGATAATGATAATTGATGTGAATAGTTACAAATGTTAGGGTGCGCTTAGAAGCTGAGCGGAGACGTGCAGAAACGACCAATCGCATTAGTTGAAACCCATGCCAATATACGCGTGACATGTACGGTCAAGTGCAAAAATAAGTATCGATTTAATCCTCCCATCGTTATATACCTATACCTTAATTCGACGACATAAGAGCTATGGGACATATTTATGAGCAAGTTTTGTGCACCCATATTTTTAAACTTGACTGTACAGTCAACCATTTTGATTCCAAGGCCACTATAGAACCTTGTCGCATTACCTACTAGACAATTACAACGTCAGTGCGGGTCAAAGGAATACCAACTTTCCGATCTCAACATGCAATAAACGGAAAGCTTTTATAAACGTTTTCGCTCCATGACATGAGAAGAAAAAGAAGTTTTGACGGACGGACAGTGACAATACAAGTTAGAATACAGAAGCAAACTCCTTTCCTGTTCATTATCGTTGACACAATATGTTCGCAAAGATCTGTATGTATGTATGTAAAACTCTTTATTGTACGTAAAACATGAAAAATAACAGTTAACAAGAAAAACAGATGTACAAAGGCGAACTTATCCCATAAAGGGATCTCTTCCAGTTAACCTTTGAACGATTGACAGGACATCAGAGACAAGAGTAGGCATACAATGCTGAGTAATAAAAAAGAGTCGAAATCAAAAGTAAACCCAAACCAATATACTTAACATAAACAATACACATACATACAAAGAATACACGCAACTACACACTAATATATTATATACTTAATGAATACAATAGACTAATACATATCATATCAACACAAATAGACTACCTACATAAAAACTACATACATTAATATACGCATATACACACACATATAGATATACATATAGATGTCGTCATGGCATACATCACGCAATAATCACTGTCGTTGAAGATTAACAAATTGATTCATTATGACATGGTTCTATAGTGGCCTAGGAATCAAATCAGTTGACTGTATATACCTACATCCTAATAATATTATAAACGCGAAAGTTTGTAAGTATGGATGGATGGATGGATGGATGAATGGACGTTTGTTACTCTTTCACGCTAAAACGGTTTGACGGATTATGATGAAATTTGGCACACAGATGGTTTATAATCCGGATTAACATATAGGATAGGATCCCGGAAAATTGCATAGTTCCCGTGGGATAGCGATAGGTAAACGAATTCTTCGCAGACGGAGTCGCGGGCAGCAGCTCATATCGTATTACATATTACTTACCTACTGACTATTTAGTTAATGAACTCCAGTTCAATAGGCTAGACGACTAAAAAAACTGTTTAGTCCGTCAGTTAGATTATAAAAAAATATTGTATACGTATTTTTTCTTTTGTTTGACAAACAAAAAATGAGGAGGATACAGTGCTTAGAAGTTTCGAGTGACGTCACTATATGGTACAATTTTTACCTAAGGGTGACGTCACAAGCCCCCACTCCGGAAGTTTGATGATCTATATCTTTGTCGATTTTTAATAATTTGATAAACCCAAAAATACGTGTCCCATATTTTCCCATAATCTAACTGACGGACTAATTAGAATGACAAATTTTTAACCCAGTCGTCATCCCTATTTCTAATTGGGACAATGTCAAGTGTTGTAATAATACATACTTTGACGTGTCACCTTTGTATTGTTTCGCTTGATGCAATTCTGATTACGAAGTCATACCTAAATTATGCTCAGTTCGGTGTTGACCTTTGGTGTTGGCAGTTGATACCTGATAACGTGTGTGTGTAGTGCTTCGTACGTACCCAAACCTACAATATATTTCTGTGGCATTTTATAACTGTACAGGGTAACATCCAAGACGTAATCAGAAGTGGACTTACGACTATAACATAGATGTAGGTGATTAAATGCAGTAATTATACTTAATAACAAAGGTATGTAGCTTATTAAATGCAGTGAATGTGCTTATTCACAATAATGTTCAAAGTTAGGTGCAAGCCACGTAGAAGAGACGTGGGACGGGGGGCGTCACGGTCGCGGCGCCCCTTGTATCAACTATCATACTAAATGTATAGAAGCGTCGCGATCCAAAGCAGACAGAAGAGACGGGGCGGAGACGCGGCCTGCGAACAAGCGCGGACTGCGACGCGCCCCCGTCCCACGTCTCTTCTGTGTTGTTAACAGTGTAGTCACTCTACTTACAAGAAAGAGATGTAAAGATATATTTGAAAATTACCATAAGTTTTACGGTGAAGGAACATCGTGAGGAAACCTGCACACACCTATGGTGTGTGTGAAGTTCCCAATCCGCACTGGGCCCGCGTGGGAACTATGACCCAAGCCCTCTCAGTCTGAGGTGAGGCTTATGCCCTGCAGGCTAATTGTCTAACTCCCTCGCAATTGCCATCGCATTCATTTTGACAGTTCTTGTATGGGCTGACAATTGGTATCGGAAACAGCCAGCCAGCTGCTGTCTTTTAAAGAACTTCTTACGCGATTGCACATGTACGAAACTGCTGAAAACGCGCGTTCAGCTTCAACACTAGTAGGTAGGTGGCATTGTTTTTAAATATTGGAAACATTTGGTGAGATATATTGCCCTCTATCGCCACTGTTTTCAAAAAGTTGTACAAAACGCCGCGCCTTAAGCCGACACAATTTTTTTTAATATCGGAATTCCGGTATTGCTCACACCAATACCGGTATTGAAAACGTTACTGAAATATATCGGAATACCGGTATATTTTATCAAAACCGGAATTCCGGAGCTCAAGCCCTAGTATATAGGCTGGGATGGAGCGAAAGTCACTAAAGTTTAAACCTTGTTCCAGACATGATCGTCGCGGAAGCCTGGAGGTCCAGCTACCTGTTCTGGGTGTTCCCGGTCCTGCTGCTGCTGGTGATCCTCTCCGTCCTCGCAGTCTTTACCGTGCTGCTGGGAGTGAGGCTGTACGCGCAGTTCACTTGCGGACGCTACCGGAGCAAGATAAGGATGGACGGGAAGACAGTTATAGGTTTGTGTAGAAATCTATTGAAATTGTTGATAATTCCTCCTCAACCTGACTGAACTGCCTTCTTTCTGCTTATTCCCCTATATCAAGTCAAGGGTGAATGAGCATTTACTAGGCAAGCGAGTCCATCGTAGGTCTCATCTTCGCTTTCCATCAGGCAAACGCAAGCCTACTTATTCTTCTAATAGGTAAATAAAAATCTCGTGCCACGTGTTTGTTATCTAACTCGTCCGAGACGGCTTGACCGACTTAAAACGAAACTTTTTCGTCTGTATTTGGTAGGACTGGGAATAGGTGGTAGGCTATTTTTTATAGGTACTCCTATTATTCTTCGCAGACGGAGTCGCGGGCAACAGCAAGTAATGTACAAAAAAAACCACTGCAATAACTAAGTATAACAAACCTTGGCTTGATTTGTCACGGTTTAATAGTTGAAATACAATTAAATTGATCAATTGTTACCATACGTGCTTCAGGTTTCTACTTAGGTTTTGTTGGGAACTACACTTTCCGATGGCGTTCGTGTCGCTACAGTGTGCAAGTTTTTGTGTTTAGTTCTTAACGGGCCCCACTGAAAAAACTGTGTTTGTGGCTTGCCGCAAGTGCTGCAGCATTATGCTGAGTAGGGCCCAATTTTACGATTCGATGTTCTTTATTTGTATCTTTTCCTACCAAATGTATTTTATAGTTTTTGTTTCTCAAGGCATGCTGCCCTTAATGATATCATTCGCCGGTCTCGTGCTTCGGTCAATGTGCCGGCTATTTTGGAGCCAACAGGAATATCTAGAAATGACGGCAAGAGACCGGACGGGATGTCCCTGATTCCGTGGAGTATGGGACGGGTGCTAGTGTGGAATGCAACTTGTGTTGACACACTGGCCCCTTCCATCTCCACCGAACATCCATAAGGGCAGCGGCAACAGCAGAAACGGCCGAAATTGCCAAGTTAGGGAGATACAGTGGTCTCGGCGCCGAATATAATTTTGTACCTTTTGGCGTCGAGACCCTTGGTCCATGGGGCCCTGGTGCTCTGAGTCTCTTCAAAGACTTGTCAAAGAGACTCAGAGATACCACAGGAGACCGAAGAGCTGGCAGCTTCCTAGCTCAACGCATCAGTCTTACGATCCAGCGAGGAAATGCTGCCAGCGTCTTCGGTACGATGCCACAGGGGCCATTTTTAGATTTAATTTAGTTTTAGTTTTAATTTATTTTAATATAGTTAGTTTTAATTTTTATAGTTTGTTAGTGTTTATACCTACTTAGTTAAGTTTTATTCATTTTTATACTAACTAATGAATATGTAAATTAAAATTTCCAGTCACGGGATGCACCAGCGGGATAGGCAAGGAGACTGCGCGGGCGCTGGCCCAGCGAGGAGCCAGGGTCATCATGGCGTGCCGGAACGTGGAGGCGGCTGAGAAGGTCAAAGGTGAGAACAGCTTTAGGTCCTAGGTCTTAACCTTATTACGACCGGAACCGTACCAACACTGAGAGTGGTACAGTCAGCTGGAGAGAAAAGGTATCCCCCTGTAACGGCGGTAACCATACCAGGGGGGTACCTTTTCTCAAGACCTTATACATGCACCTTTTCTACAGCTAACCGTACATGCACTCGGTTTTTTCGCTAAAGCTACTCTTTTTGTTTAACTTACCTACTAAGTAAGGTCCCCTATTTTCATCCGAGCGTTCTACTGTCACTGCCCGCCTAAAAGCCTTCAATGCTCACAAGGATACCTATAAATAATCCTCTCTCCTCTAAATCAGACTTTTTCTCAGAACTTCGATTTTCTATTTGGAAATCCTAATCCTAGCTCCATTTCTAAGAGCAACCGGTAGTACTTTCCTTTCCAAATTTCAAGAATAGGAGGCGGCGATCATTCTCCCCGAAGAAGGGTTTTGGGGGTCTCCAAAAAGACATTAAAATCTAACACGACAGGCTTTCTAAATATCCCTTTCTAATCATGCTAGTTGCTCACGTACCTATCCTTCATTAAGTTAATAACATGTACGTGAAGCCTGTTTGCAACATAGGTATACAGTAGGTACGTAATGTCGTTCGTAATTTTCAGGTCAAATCATCGACTCTACAAACAACACCAAGGTCGAGGTGAAGAAACTGGACCTTAGCTCTTTTGCCTCCGTGCGAGCCTTCGCCGAAGACATCAACAAAACGGTTGAAAAACTGGATGTACTCATCCACAACGCTGGATACGCCGAAACCTTCAGAAAGGACAAGTCCCAAGATGATATCGAGCTAACCATGGCCACCAATCACTACGGACCATTCTTACTGACTCATCTCCTGTCCGATTTGCTGAAGAAAAGCGCTCCATCCAGGATCATTATCGTAGCATCGTCATTATACCGCTTGGCTACCTTCAATCTAGAAAATCCTAACCCCGTCTCCACGGTTCCGGGGTATTTGTACTACGCCTCTAAAGAGGCTAATATCCTCTTCACCAAGGAGCTGGCCAGACGTTTGGAAGGCACAGGTGTCACCGCCAACTGCTTACACCCAGGCCTGATAGACTCTGGTATCTGGAGATCTGTTCCTAGACCTCTCAGCTGGGGATTACTGGCGATTAATAAGTGTTTTTTCAAATCCCCCCAGCAAGGCTGCCAGACATCAGTGATGCTGGCTGTTGAACCTAACTTGGAGAAAGTCACTGGGAAGTATTTTTCTGATTGCGCTGAGAGTACAGTGTCTGCTCTGGCTTCTGATCCGCAAAGAGCTCGAAAATTGTGGGAAATCTCTGAAAAGATGGTGAAACTTGAGGAGAATGATCCACGACTGTAAGAGCGAATGATGCTGTAGAAAGTTTAGAGCTAAAGATGAGCTACACCCTTTAAGCTCCAGTAAGAAAATAACAACAGAATCAGGACATAATATCAGTACATTAAATAAGATTTGAGGAAAGAGCATTATATTCCGAATAAGCTTATTGCACGGTGCTCTCTATTATAGTGAATGTAAGTAAGTATATGTATATTTGTATGATCTTTTTAGCAAAAATAATCATACAAGAACTGTTAAATAAGAATGTTTGCATTAAATAAAAAGTAGATAGTAGGTACGTGATTATTGTGCGAGACGTAAAAATAGTTTTGTAAGATGATGACCAAATAGCAGAGCAGTTTAGATTTTGACAAAAGTGTAAATTTCGATGTTCCCAATCGTCATCTCAAACATAAGGTACCTGCTTTGAATTTTTGCTTGGATTTATTGAAATTGATACTATAGTCACTTGAAGCAAAGTTAGGCTATTATTGTTTGTTTAACGAACGTCTAAATTACTGAACTAGGCGAGGCATAGATCCCCATCCCGCAAACTGAGATATTATTCTATAAAGATGGCAATTGGATAATAATACTTTCAACAATTCGACGAGTAAAATTAGTCCTCTAAGTTAATTCAATTGTAAAGGCTTTCAAATTAGATCCTGCTTGATTGGTTTGATGTTTATATCAATTTGCTTGAGTATGTACAACAGCTATGTGGACTTTAGCACAACTACGCTGTAGCTTATAAGATGGTGCTAATTTATTTTTTGTATTATTTTATTTAAATAAGGACATCGTGTTTTATATTTGCATTAAACGTTTTGATAAAAATTGTTACTTTTATTTGTTGGATAATATAGTGAAAAACGCATAAAGCGCCACAACCGGACCACCAACCCTCGACCATCTGGGGCTGCGTACACTTGTCGCGAGTGCGGCCGAGGGATCCTATCCCGTATCGGTCTTTTTAGCCACGAGCGCAAGTGTCGCCAGGGTGCTACTTAAATCATCTGTCACAGATGTTAAGGCCTATTATTATTTAATATAGTGAAAGGCTAAAACTAAACTGCATTCATTTTCATGTTAACTTAAACTAAACTAGACTGCTAAATTAAAAAGGAGAAATTAAAAGCGGGCCGCGCGCCGCTTTCTAAAAGTTAATTTCAATAGAATCTGACAATGATGAATGAATGTATGAGATACTTAATAGCCAACTGACATGGACATGGATTGTCTAGATTCCTAAAGGTATGATACTCATATTCGAAAACTAGAAGTCTTTGTTATAATTATTCCACTTTTGCCCCTGGTTACTATCTAGGATCAAAGCACTCGTTAAGACGAATCAAACGAGCCTAAACTATTATGCGCTCGAGTAGTTTTATTACAGAGTTCCTATGGCCACCTTCCAGCTCCATCATCAGATCAGCTCCATGTCATAATAATATTACGTTGTCATCCGAGTGTGGGATCATTTATCAGGTAACTCGGGAACGGGTTACAAAATTACAAATGCCTAGTTTCAGATTTTTCCCTATTTTATAAATAAATAAATATTTGGGGACAATCTTACACAAATCGACCTAGTCCCAAACTAAGCAAAGCTTGTGCTATGGGTATGGGTACTAGACGACGATAAACATACTTATATAGATAAAAAAATACTTAAATACATAGAAAACATCCATAACTCAGGAACAAATATTCGTGCTCATCACACAAATTAATGCCCTTACCGGGATTCGAACCCAGCACCTCTTGTTTCGTAGGCAGGGTCACTACCAACTAGGCTAAAGCGGTTGTTAAAGCTTTTAGCTTTTGTAGTAGAAGACTGTATTACTTGCCACATAGCTCTAGGTCTACGGAAATACACGGAGATACATTTTGATTTTTTGAGTGTAGAAATACGTCTACATCTCCTCGAACTTTCTAATTTATTATATTAGTGGGATAGGATATACACATAGTTAGTTAGGTATAAGAACAACTGCATATACTTCAACAAGTATTAAACATTATAGGTTATAAATAAAATGCAATAACAGGTGGTATAGTTAAAGCGTTTGCTACATATATTTCATTAATATTTACAGTGTAGTTGTAGATATAATGGAAGAAATACTTAAAGTGAAAATAAACGGATCACTCACGTCTTAAAACGAGTTTAACTCGACATGTTTCGGGCTAATCCGTAGCCCTTCCTCTCGGAGTCGCACGTCACGGCGGCTGCCAAACGCGCACACAAACACGAAACATGTCAAGTTAAAGTCGTTTTAAGACGCGAGTGATCCGTTTATTTTCAATATGAGTGAGTCTCACGGTAGTTTCATGTTTAAAGAAATACTTAATTATTGAACACGTAACTTAAAATGGGACCCTCCTTCGACGGTCGGGTAAAAAGACGTCCAACGATACACAAAACCATAAGGTTAGACAAGAAAAAATAATCACCCCCACTTTTAGTTACCCAAAAAAATTTTTTTAAAGATATGATGAAAGTAATGGCAAGCGCCCACGCGTTATACGACCTTTGGAGCGAAGATAGAAGAGCGAAGTAGGACCAAAGAAAATACAGAATTCTTTCAAAAAAATCCTCTGTTTGTATAAAATTAATTACTACTTTCGAAAATGTTAGCAAAATACATTTTCATCTTATTTTCAGCGAACTTTCGAAATGGAGGACATCAACTAATATTTAACTAAGAAATAGTTTTTATCTCGTGTGGTTTTTATGCTTTATTAGGTTATCGCTAATACAGTACAGTAGGCAGTGCATCTAGGAACTAACTGGCACACTCCGAGACCTCCATTAACTGTAAAGAATCATTACTATTCTCCATTTTAAAAATATTGAAATCTCATTTAAAATGTTAATTGAGAACTCAGAGTGCAGCAGAAATACAGAGTTATTTGTAACTCACTGACATCCTCTTAACCCTGAATTCCTATCACTCAAACAAATGTTTTTTGTTCTACGACTTTTTAAAATGAAGCACTTTTTTTCCCATACAAATACACAGAGTATCGTAAAAATAAGAGGAAATCTCAAATTTTCAAAACGTTATTACACCAAAAATATTAAGTTATGACAAAAGCCGTAAAACAAAAAACGTTTGTTTAAGTGGTAGGAGTTTAGGGTTAAAAGGATGCTAGTGAATTACAAATAACCCTGTATAAATTGTTATTTATAAATATGAGTGTCCATAAACAATAGATTAATTACCACAAAATATTAGAATACCGTTAAACATGTGTTAAACACAGAAAACTGCAAAACTATTAAGGACACTCGTATATAAAAGCAACAATAAGCAAATGTCAAGTTCTTTCATAGGTTATGTTTCAAATTCATTTATTATAATTTGATGTGGATCTTACAAGGCCACCAGTGTTTTTATCAATTTTAATGTAATCTAGATATCTTAAAAGTGCATGTACTTAATCATTATTAGACATTAGTGCTAAATTCTTTACAAAGGCATCTTTTTAGTCATAGAATACATAGTAATTCTATGCCTATTCGATAAAACAACTTTAACATCTCCATTTAAAGAACAGTATATCATTAAACAACACAACATAAAGCAAAAATCAGTCTATAAGATCAAATTGATCTAAAAAGGTGTTGTCCACACCAAGAGCAGTGCCCAGACTCTCTCTCGGTTTCCGGACCTCAGTCTCAATATCATCGCTTATCTGATCTAAAAACTCGTTACCTTTAAATGAAAACATACTACAACTCGGACTTAGCAAGTCAGGCAACAATATCTTGTTCGCTGTGAACACATCTACGTTAACAGCTTTAAGATTTTCCTTTTCTTCAACAATAGTTTTTATACTATCATCTTCCATTGCAACAACATTAGCGCGGACTCTTTTAAATCTATTGATTATTTTCTCTATAGAACTTGTTTTTTTAACAGGCAAAGGGATCCTACTTTTTGGAGTAATATTAGACGTATCTAGCTCTGTCTCAGTAGATTTCTTTGGACCTAGAGATGTTACATTTGATTCTCCATTCTCATTAGCTGTGTTCACAATGAAATTGCTTTCTTTAACAGGAGTAATGACAATACCAGGTACAGGTACTGAGGTATCATAGATGGGAGTTCTGTTTGAATGCAACGGTGTATGTTTCTGTTCTAAAGACATGATTCCGGACACTTCAATTAGCGAAGGACTGCTTTCTTGCATTATAGATAGCTTCCTCCGCCTTTGAGTGAATTGTTTCTCTTTGGTCTCAAGTAGATTTGGTGATGAGTGAGAACGGACTATCCCATTTTCGCTAGAAGTGTTAGAAACATTGAACAGGCCGCCTCTCTTTACATATATTGGCGGTCTGTCGAGTTTGAACTTATGTTTCTTTGTGCTGCTTGACTTTTTATGTGTTGAAAGCAATCTTTGTATTTGTTGTTTGGTGAAGCCGGATGAGCACTCTGCGATGGTTTCGGTACTTCGCGCGTGTACTTGAGAAATTATAGACAAGTTGCAGGCATTAGGGTTTGAGTTTTGTCTTTCGAAAAATGGTCCAGATGCAAAGTTTTTCAAGAAGTTGTCTCTTGGCATTTGGTACACTAGAGACCTGTTCTGTGGTTTGAGGAATGATCCAGAGTCGCCAGTGTTGGTTTTCCGTAAGTTGAACCGGTTCTTAGGTACGCCAAGTGGTGTGAAGGTGTCAAAGTAGACTTGAGGGTCTCGTTTCATTGAGAGGGTGGAGAGGTCAGGCAGCGGGGGGATATCTGGGACCTCTTTTAATGATATTGACTGGTTGAAGAAAACTATTGATGGCTGAAAAAGATTGAAAAAATATACTTAGTTAGTATTGCAATCAGAATGCATATTATTATAGAATAGGAAGTACTCAAACAATTACAATTTATTTTTAATTTCATATCAAATTTCTTACAGATATCCGGTATCTTTGCTTGTTGAAGATTAAATTAAAATGAAATTTTTAAATAAAATAATTATTTTCTTATTTATTGAATCAGGTGTTACTTTGCGGAGGTCCATATCAATGAACTGGAACAATTACTTTGCTCAACTGAGCCCTTAAGGTCATTAAGTGGATCGATCAACTTTTCTTTGTCACTTGTTGCTATAGTGACGGTCTCCCAAGTAACTCTTTAAACCATAAGTTTATCTGATTAAAATTTGCTAAACATGCATTTTGTGGTAGTTTTAAACCTTTTCTACAATTGGTTATCTAATATCATGTTAGTTAATGTGACACAACATTTCTTCTAATCAAACTGTACTACTTTTGTCCCCTCGCTGACGGGACAGAATAACAACAAGAAATAGTTGATCCACCCAAGTAATAAGTAAATTGTTTCAGTTCATTAGTTATTTTCTTGTTTTCTCTGTAACTAAAAAAGAGCTATTTTATAATATTACTGAGTAGCACCAAAGACACTGTAAATAGTGTAAATAAATATAGTTTCCATTATTTTTAGTGAGGAATCTATCATAGGGGTATTGTAATTACATCACACCATATTTTTGTCCACCTGGATTGAATGACCATAATGTATGACATGAGAATTCAAACCTTAATGTTATTGCCATAAGGGTTTGAATTATTGTAGTCACTTAGGCATGATTAGGTCACAAAAAAAAGATTAACAAAATATTTACCTCCAACCTAGACTCTGCATTGCCAACTCTCTCCATCAGACTTTTCATAGCCATAACCATCTCCGAGTAGCTCTTGTTGCCATGCTGCAAATACTGATTAAACTGGTAAACCCCATCACCAATCTGCTTGTTCTTCAATATATAACTAACAGCCACTATATACCCCCTTACGAGGTTCGGGAAACTCAATTTCTCATGTTTTACTATGTTTTTAAGGATATACTTCTGCTGACTATTAACTTTATCTTGCAAATCTTTTGTACAAATTTCATCGGTGCCATGATTGTATTCTATCATGAAGGAACTCTTGTCCACTTCACCAGTTTGCCTTTCTATCAATTCTTTAGTCAACTCCATGGTTTTTGTCGCTGATCTTACAATCGGGGACATTTTCATTCCCCATTCTGACTCTAACATGTCTAATTCTGAATCAATGTCTTCTAGCCAAGCATCAAAAAACTCTGCAGGTTTGTTAACATTTTTAATTTCTAGTATACTTAATTTAGTAGCTTCATCTAATGTATCATCCACAAAACTATCCACCAAGTTGTCTATGTACTCCTGAGCTTTTAACTTCAGCAATTTATCCTCCATAGACCTAATTCTATCACCAAATAAATTAGCTATTTTCTCATACTTTTTTCTCTTCTCTAAATAGTTTGCTAATTTCTTCAACATAGCATCATTTTCTCTTTCAACAGTCTCAACAAACCCCTGATCTTGTATCATTGACTTGTATTTGTCCGTCATTTCACAGTAAAGCTTTCTTTGGTGGTCACTTTTCATCTTGGACTTGAGAATTTTCTGTACAGCCAACTGAGATAGTTGGAACATGAACACAGTGACTTTATAGCATGCTGGGTTAACTAAATATGATGACATCACAGGAGTAAGCAGTCCTTTTCCACTGTAATCAGCTATGAAAGCAGAAAGTTCATTGCGGTAAGTTCTTTCGGTCTTGGTATCATAGAGCGGCCATGAAAGCGCAGCCGCCTTGACTGGATCCACAATTGACACTAAATAATATGAAAGAGGATTGAATACGTTTTGTGTAAGCTTTTCTAAGGCATCCTTGTTGAATAATTGCCTTAGCTCCGGAGGCAATGACTGAAACTTGCTAATGATCGAAACATTTAAGAATGTCTCTGTTTTCATAGAGCTGACAAGATCCCGTTGTGCTGATATAGCCATGGTGACCGTGTCCGTTTATTAACACAAACAATTCATAATTCCTTTTAGTTTAACACTCTTAAATTCATAGAATTATTTACGTTCGACCAAAGATGATGCAAAAGCGAGCGAACGGGAACGAGTAACGAGTGACCGAGCGAGTGAGATGCGAACTTTAATTTTAAATGAATGTCAAACTGACCGTTATTAATGCGTGTTCGAGAAGACTAAATCAGCAGTCTATAATAACATGTTTAAAAGTGGTTTAAAATAAAATACATGCAATCAGCGTCACGGCTAAAAATTTTAATCAGATGAATATAATAAATACTTACGTTATATTTATTATTAGTCGATTATTTTTTTATTTAAGAAATTCTTTTTTTTTTTCCTGTTTCGTCCGTTCTTAAGAAATTCTATTAAGCATCATACCTTAGACTAAGGATATGGCTAGACGCGTCATATTTAAGACGAAATATAACCATCGGTATTCTCTCTCGTTCTAAAAGAAAACATCATCTGCAAATAGAGACAGATATACGTTTGTCTGTATTGGCTTTCAATTCAATGAAGCCAGTTTACTATAGTGTATTTATAAATCGATATATATATATCCTAGAGATGTGCTACTTTTATATCGATAAACTTTAGCTGTCAAAAATAATTATCGTGTCATAATTTGAAGGACCAAATTGGATTCGAAAAATCACTCACAAGCATACTATTCAGCATTTTAATGATTCTTTTTATACTCTTTTCCTTTAGTTCTAAAATTACGAAAAGCAGTTTGATATTGGCATGAGTAGTAGTAGTTGTAAGTTGTAAAATAAGAGTCTGCGAGTTTAAAAATAAGCATACAGAGGCGCTCTTGGCTGGTGGCGGGGCGGTGTGGACTAGTCAAATCTAATAACGACAAACTCGAAAAACGATACAGAATTATTAACAAAAACAAAACGCAAATTAACCTCCCCGAGCCTTACCGCCAGCCATCTGCCGATCGCCTAAAATGACCCAAATAATACGTGCAACGTACAATTTTTTTAACGAGACCATACTTAGGTCCCGATAAAGCGTATCAATCTTCAATCTAATATATAAAAATCTCGTGTCACGGTGTTTGTTATCGAACCCCTCCGAAACGGCTTGACCGATCTTTATGAAACTTTTGCTCTATATTCGGCAGGTCTGAGAATAGGTCGTAGGCTATTTTTTATACCCCTATTGTCCGCAGACGGAGTCGCGGGCAACAGCTAGTTATTTATATTTATTTGTATATTTATGTACGAGTAGTATAATGGATATAAGGGGAAAAGTAAAACGACAATTATGAAATAATAATTATGATTTTATTTTACGTAGTTTTATTATTTATTGACCACTAAATAAAACCATTTTTTTTATTTCTCAAAAAAACAGAATACATTTTTGATTATTTTTCTGCCAAACTTTCATAAATCAGGATCTTTAGGTAACCTGAGAACAATACACATCAACAATTAGCGTTATATTAGCCATAATACAACTTAATTAGTTTTTCTTGTAGTGCTTCTCAGAGCCTATAAAAAGTTTAACTAAAATATATATTAATTTTAAATAAAAGTGACAAAAGCTGAACCTGAAATACAATGATGATGACATACAATATCGATTTATTTAACCACATCCCTATTATCAAATTTTACGTACATGAACTGTCATAACGGCCTGAACAGATGTTTTGTTGTTCATTATTTTAATAAATCTTTGGCCTGACGTGATCTTTATGACTTCACAATATTTAGAACGGCAATTTATTTATTGAGAACAGATCATATAATCTAAACATTGCGCAATAAGTTCATAATGATAGTCGATAACTTACCGATGGAAAGATATTCTTTGGTCACTTTCTGTTAATACACCCATTCTACTCTTGCAACCGATAGCCACACAATCCATGGTTATAGTGATATGAAATTAACTAAATTTCACTCTTCAAAATGGCATAAAACACATAAAAACAAGGGAAAACTGATAACAACGTTTGGTATCCAGCTGGCTACCACGACGACTCAGAATTTGACACACTGACGTTTAAGATGGCGGTGTTTGTCTATGCTTCACTCTTTTTTTCACAGTGAGATTTTGCATGTGCTAGAAAGAGACACATGACGGTTTTTTGTTCGTCTTAAATAGAACTGGTCTAGCCATATTCTTAGTCTAAGCATCATACAACGAACTACTTGAACTCACAATTTCGTTTAGAAACCAATTCTTTTTTTTTTCCTATCAAAGACCAATGTGTTTTCTGTAGGGTTGTTTGTTGATTCCCGATTCGACTTCCAACCATGTAGAATGAGGCTTAACATGTCATGGAGTGAGTGACTTTCATAAAAATTGTATCAAGTGTGAACAAGACAAGGAAGGACATTTGACGAACGGATTTTTTTTTTTTTTTTTTTTAAATCTAATATTTTAACGAGGCTTGAGTACACCTAATGTGACTATGTCAGCCTCATGGGAAGCCACAGAAAACTACAACACTCTTAATTGTTTCCTAACTCAGAGATGAAGTCTCTGTATAAAAGCATTTCTGATGAATTTGTATATCAGTACCGCATCATCCGACACCGGCTTACTCAGAATTACATTTACACCACCATTATACAAGTTTAAATGAGCCAAATATTTCTTCCTAACGTCTCCAATCTGGTCACATTCCAGAAGGAAGTGCAAGAGGTCCTCGGTTTTGTTACAACCCCTACACAAGGGTGACTGCATGACTCTCATTAAATTAAAAATTAAAAATCATAATAGTGTAACAAAGCCAAAATGTTCTCACTTGTGATACCGATAACTAATGATAACGTTTGTGGTAGAACCGTTATACCTGAGAAGAGCGGTACATCGATAATAGCTTGTGAATTTGAAGGTGGTGTAATCATTGGAACAGACTCCCAGATAATCACAGGAAATTATATTAACAACCGATCAGCCGATAAGTTAATAAAGATAGATGATTACGTTTATTGCAGTGGTACAGGTTCTGTGGCTGAAATTCAGTCTGTTATCGATAACGCAGTATTTCAGCTTCAAGTGCTGAAAATGACTTTGAATGAGGGTAAAGTGTTAGTGCTGACTGTAGCGACAGTCTTCCAAAAGCTTTGTTATGATAATCAAAATAGATTTGACGCGGAGATTGTTATTGTTGGATTTGATAATATTTGTGGGGGGCAGGTTTATGTGATAACATCGGGAGGCATGATGAAAAGAGAACCAGTGTCTGCTCGAGGAACAGGAAGTCCATATGTGTATGGTTACATCGATGCCCACTTCAAAGTAAATATGAGTAAGATATGCGCTGAAGAGTTCGTATCGAAGACATTAGTGCTGGCTACAACTCAAAATTTCTCATCTGGCAGTCAAATACAAATAGTAGTGATTACCAATAATGAAGTGAAACGCTTGATACACAAGTAAATTCCAATGACTTGCAATTTCTTTAGTATCAGCTAACTGGTTTTATTGCGTCTATACTTAATGTATGTATAGTTTGTTGCGTGTTAAACAAACAGTGTGTTAATTTTATTATTAAACAAATTACAAGTATAAATAGTTGTTCCATTTTAAAACTTATGTTTTTATGGTGGCACTTGGCGTTGCGTGTTCGCGTTGCGCTATTGCCATCTCCGTCTTTCACGCTAGAATCGGCATAATGCTCCTCTCTCGCACACGCAACTATTTCGTGAAATACGCCAAGTGAAGTGCCAGTGATGATCCGTTACTTTTTGCGGCTAAACATAATATCATAACATTGTGTTCGAACAAAGGGAATATTTGCAGGTGACAAGCAGAGGGCCCATTTCGGTAAACGCTGACCATTGTGACCAAGTCAGACTAGACTAGCCGGACCTAAACCTTAGTAAAGTTCCAAATTGACTGTTCTGTTCTGTTCTGTTCTGTTTGATTTGATTGGGCTTCATGGATTCAATTTGGCTGTGTTATTGGTTGGTATCCGAAGTACTTAGGTACTTGGTCGATGTTTATTAAGAAAATCTATTAAATTTAGAGTATGAGCAACTTTGTTTCCGCGACTATTTTATCAAGTCTATGGGTTAGTAGGAAGTGCGCACACTTAGCGCCACGACTCCCAGGGTACAAATACACAGACTTGATAAAATAGTCGCGGAGACAAAGTTGTTCGTGCGCACGTACCCTTACATTACGTTTTACCTAAAGGGGCCGTGGTCGGGTCGGAACTGGAAGAGTCGGATCGGAACATCGGTCCAACCTTTTTGAAGTTACAAATACAACGCTCAACACGTCGTCGATCGTTTCTGAACGAAATCTGTTTCATTGTACACAGCCGTAACTATTGCAGAAAAAAATGGTAATTACTTTATTTTAATTCATAAATGGAAATACTAAACTGGCAATAAAATATTTAAACATTTGTTGTTGTAATAGTAAAAATATACATAGTAATGGAAAATAATTATAAAAAAATAAAGCTCTTGTCTCATATGGCTTTGGTGTATAACAAATTTTGACACGCTACCTATGCTACTGTTTTATTTACGTAAAACGTAGCATCCTAACCTCACTTCTTGACAAAAAATCCTTCTATCCGCGGTGCAAACACGCGTGTTTGTATTTTTATAGAAACAATGTGGTGAACTAAATAAAAATACAGTTTCAAATAAGTCAAAATGGTGTGTGTTCTCAATTATTAACTATTTAGCTACATCGTTTTTGAATTGAAGTAACATGTAAGTTTTTATTCTCAGAGTAAGCTCTATGTTCTTTACGAACATAGCGCGGGGTTCGCCCTTTTCCAAGTCGCTGAGTTCGAAGAGCTGGCGGCTTTCCTGCCGCAAGTAGAGGAGTCTGTGACGGATCTGCAGCGTTTCAATTCGGTAGTGACGCTGGTCGCATTCCAGCCATTCAAGTCTGCGATAACTGCCCTCGAAAACATCAATGCGATATCAGAAGGTTAGTCGACATGTTGTATATTTTTTAACACGCTTTTACTAGGTCAAAAAGTGTATACCATATTTATAACCATTGAAACTACAAATACAATATGCAATTGAACCTTGAACACTGACACAGTTAACAAAATATGCAAAAATAATGTATTTTTTCGAACGACTTAAAAATATGCAAGTACCACGAAAACTTTGTTTGTTGGAATATAATGTGTGATCAATATAAAGAATTGTTCAAGTACATATTTGGACATTCAACTGTATGTAATCTTGAAGCATTTTTGGTATTTTTTTTATATTACTTAAATTGACTTCTCTGTTCTGGGGGCAGTTAAAAGACAACCTGTATTTGTTGACTCCAAATGAACAACAACAATGCACAAACATAATTCAAATGCTTATGGCAAAAACATGAGTATTTGAATTATTAGGTATATTATTCTCATTGATTCACAGGCACCTTCTTCTTCCTTCAAAACTATGGATTTTTTATCAAAAAATGTAATAACACATTCCAGCATTAGAGCATAAATTAGCAGTTTTAATACTATCTCAATTTAAAACTTAGTAATTTTTCATCCATCTTCTGCTCTCATTGTTGTAATCTTAACCTTTCATACGCCAGAATGAGGATCCATGCCAGATTTAAGGCTTTTTTTTTAATCTGTAATATTGGGTCTATTTGAGGAGACTAGAAGGCTTGAGGTTTTGTTTTACTTTCGGAATACAAGAGGTTAGTTAGGTTTAAAAATAACAAAAACTTTCCTTTCAGGCATCATTCCGGAAGACCTGAACCTGTTCTTGGAAGGAGCCCTGCCGAAGCGTAAGAAGCGCGGGAAGTGCACACTCGGTGTCGCTGACTCTAAGCTGGCTGCTGCCATCGGAGAGGCCCTGGAGATACCATGCTCGCATATCGGGGCTGTGCCAGAGCTTCTCAGAGGTATATTCTAATGCATAAGAATACAATTCCAAGACAGGTTGCAGGCGGCACTGCGGCTGACCGCAGTGAAGTCTTTCACTTCCTTTCCAAGTGGGGCAAAATGCTGCGGCAGCACGACCTGCCGCCTCAGTCACTCCTGTACCTTTGTGTGAGACAGAATGTTGGACAATGTTACCGATAGTTTACGGTGTCTTTTGTTACAAGAAGAGGAAGATGATGAGGACTTGTTGCTATAGTAGAATTACATAAACTTTACCACTGACAGATTGGTTTGCCTTCATTTCATATTCAACTTTAACAACCTAGTACAAATAAAGCCAATTTTAGAATACTGTTACCCACGTTTGCAGATTTTGTAATAGCTACTTTATTTGTATGGTGTTAAAGTTGGAAATGAAATGAAGGCAAGCCATCTGTCAGTGGTAAACTAAAAGTAAACGTATTGTACTATATGTAATTTTTTATGTGTGAACGCTGTTTAATCTGCTTGCAATCAAAGTGAAAGGCAGAGTATAAAACTCGAGCATTAAATCCGTTGCATTGTACCCATAACATAAGCTATGCTTAGCTTACTTTGGGACTAGCTCAATTGGTGTGAATTGTCCCGTGATATTTATTTATTTAATAAATAAAAAAAATGAAAGAATGAATCAATTTAAAAACCGATTAGACCAACACATTAGCAGTACAAAGAATACTTGACTAAGGAACAGCTAGATACAGGCACCTATCAGTTGCCCTCAACTGTCTGCCTGATAATGTAAATAATAATAATAATAATAAATCCATTTTCCCCTCAACGTGTCTATCCTCCCTTGCTGTACCGGCTCGGGTGGCTACATAAATCTTGAGTAAAATGGCTCATTTTATGCTCTCGTTGTACAATCTATTTTCTCCCATCAGGCATCCGCCACCACTTCCACGCGCTCATCAAAGGGCTGACCCTGAAGGCCTGCAGCGTGGCCCAGCTTGGCCTCGGCCACTCCTACTCGCGGGCCCGAGTCAAGTTCAACGTGCACCGAGTTGACAACATGATCATACAGTCCATAGCGCTGCTGGATCAGTTGGACAAGGACGTTAATACTTTCTCGATGCGGATCAGGTTGGTTTGTTTTTTAGTTTCGCCATGTCTGTCTGTCTGTCCGTCCGTGGCTAATCTCAGAGACTGTTAGTACTAGAAAGCTGTAATTTGGCATGAATATTATATCAGTCATGCCTACAAAGTGGTTAAATAAAAAAATTTTTTTAGGGTACCTCCCATAGATGTAAAGTGGGGAAGGTTTTTTTTTTCTCGACTAACCCTATAGTGTGGGATATCATTGGATAGGTATTTGAAAATAAATAGGGGTTTGCTAAAACCATTTTTTGATAAAGTGAATATTTTAGGAGATATTCACTCCGAAAGTTCAAAATAATGTGTCCCCCCTCCCTTCTAACTTTTGAACCGCACGTCTAAAAAATATGAAAAAAAGCAAGTAATTTAAGCTTAATAAAAACTTTCTAGGAAAATTATTTTCAACTTAATCAGTTGAGCAGTTTTTAAGTTTATGTAAAAAAATATTTCTAAACTAAGATTGTACTTTGACCGCCACTGCAAGCATTTTTTTCTTTAAGTAACTAAAGATCACGTGTTAGCGTATCTTCTTTCAAATAAAAAATCGGTTCATATAAGAATTATATCTGAAAAACCATCAACATACATACTAGTTCTAGTAGACTGCAGATTAGATTAGTTACCCAATTCGCCGATAGATGGCGCTGTACCGCTGACGCTGAAATTCTACATTGCGCTATTAACCCTAGCGCGCGGTGGGAGTTGGGACCAAAACAACCACATTAATAAAGTATGCAAAGATTTTTTCGTACCTGCTACGGAACCCTATCTTGTTTGTTTCTTTATTTGGCCGGCCTCTCTCCAGTGCTTGTTATGGGTGAATCAAGTTTCGGGGATTTCTGTAACGCTTTGTTCATTTGATTCGCGCGAAAGTCGCAAAATCCGGCGCGGCGCCGCCTGCAAGCATGTCGGAACCTGTTTTGTTTACTTCGCATTGTTTCTTGTGTTTTGGTCAGAGTTAAAGCGGTGTTTTTGTGTAAAAAAAAAATTACTTAGAGATACATACAAAGTTTGAAGCCGGATAGTCGGCGCTCTTTGCCGAATAGTCGCCGACTATGATAGTGGCCAACCACTATTGCCGACTAGTCGGCACATCTCTATTATTAATTAATTAATATTAAGTAAGATCACTATTATACAGTATGTTATTTCTCCATTCCCAGAGAATGGTACTCCTACCATTTCCCGGAGCTGGTTGCCATTGTGCCAGAGAACTACCTCTACACAAAGTGTGCAGAGTACATCAAGGACCGCAAGTCGTTGACCGAGGAGTCCGTGGAAGGCCTCACAGAGATACTGGGGGACTCGGAGAAGGCCCAAGCTATAATAGACGCCTCGAAGATGTCCATGGGCATGGATATTTCGCCTGTCGACTTGATAAACATACAGATGTTTGCGGTGAGAGTGGTCAAGCTGAGTGACTACAGGTAAGTTTCTGTCTGCAAAGAATTTGTTTATCGCTGTCCCGCGGGAACTATGTCAATTTCCAGGATAAAAATTGTCCCATGTCGTTCCTAGGGTCTCAAACTATCTCCATACCACATTAATGAACTAAAACAATTACTTTGCTCACCCGCGACCTTACAATAGTTACGTTTATGCAAGAAATGTGTGTTCATGCAGTTCCTCCACCTCCACACTGTACGAACACACACAAATCACATAAACACAACTATCACCACCACCAAGCTACACTGACGCGTTTCGAACTCAACCAGAGCTCATCTTCGGAGTTCGAAACGCGTCAGTGTAGCTTGGTGGTGGTGATAGTTGTGTTTATGTGATTTGTGTGTGTTTGTACAGTGTGGAGGTGGAGGAACTGCATGAACTAGGGTTGCCAACTATTTCTTAAGCAAATATAGTATTTTCTGGCCCAAGGTACAAAAAATATAGTACTCAGAATAAAAAAATAGTACAAAATACTGAAAAGACTGAAAATTGATTCATTAAACATTAGTATAGTAAAAATGGCCTACCCAAACCACATGCGTAAGGACTGACTGAAATATAGTACTTTTGCGTACTATATATTTCTTCAGCAGTATATAGTACACAGAGTCAAAATATAGTACAATACTATATATTATAGTACGGTTGGCAACCCTAGCATGAACACACATTTCTTGCATAAACGTAACTATTGTAAGGTCGCGGGTGAGCAAAGTAATTGTTTTAGTTCATTAATAAGGACCTCCGCAAAGTAACGCCTGATTCAATAAATTATCCATACCACATTTTATCTAAATCGGTTCAGTGGTTTAACCCCTCGTATACGGGAAGTGAAAAAAATCGTGCGTTCTAGTCTCAACTGTTTCATATAAATCCAATGATACAGATTAAAAAAATAATACAAAAGTTAGCTTTAAATCTGATGCAGATCTGCACCAAGGCATACGAGAGGTTAATCGTGAAGAGGTTAGAAACCACAGTTATTTATTTTATTTATTTTTTTCAAAAATCTAAATTAAAATCAAAACATTTATTCTGCAAGTAACAGGGCTCTTCTACATGTCACTTTTTTTTAAACTTACCAGCGCTTTCGTAAGGACTATCATTGCCAAGAAGGATGCGCCGCAAGAAACTTGTCAGAAAGTAATCTTTTCAAACTTATGATGAATACTTACAAACAAAAAACATAAATTACAATATAAAACTAAAGGGAAATTATGAAAAAAATACAGGGATGTATGGGGCCCTAAAACTATTTTTGACAAAGCCAAGCAATTTCACTTAAGCCAATATTATTCTCACAGGAAACAGATAGCGGAATATCTCCACACAAAGATGACCTCGGTGGCTCCAAACCTGACCACCCTGATCGGAGACCAGGTGGGCGCCAGGCTCATCTCCAAGGCAGGGTCTCTCACCAGCCTTGCCAAGTATCCGGCCTCCACGCTGCAGATCCTAGGTATTTAACTGTTCAAGTATTTGTACAGTCAATCAATTTGATTTCTAGGCTACTATGAAACCTTGTTGTGTTTTAGATAAGCATTCTTATAGAGTAACTAGCTGTTTTCTGGTCCAATTACTTCTTATACTGTTTTAAACTTTCGTGATTTTCACTCATAATTACTAAACTAATCAGGACTTGTCACGCAATAAATATTTATTTATTTACCTCGACGTTTCGGCCACATTGCAGCAACCGTGGTCACGAGTTAACTAAATTTAACTCACGGGTGCTGCAATGTGGCCGAAACGTCGAGATAAATAAATAAATATTTATTGCGTGATAAGTCCTGTTTAGTTTAGTAATTATCAATTAATTCTTTTTTTTATAATAAAATAATAATTATTAATTAATTTACAAATAAATAATAATATATTTCAAGTATCAAGGACTCATATGTTTGTTAGTAGCTTAAGGTCTAAATGTTAGTAAAGAAATTATAAAATTAATTCACTGACTAGGAGCATGTAACCCATGACAGTGAAGCAAGTAAGGGCAGTAAATTTTGACCCCTATCATATTCAAAATGTTGGGACTGCCGCGCACCCGGCGCACCAGGGATGGCGCTCTATTGCGCATGGTGACATAAAAACGGTCAACTCTAGCGTCTGCGAACATCCCTAATGCACTGCAGAATCGAGGTAGCCCCACCAACACTTGGAACGCGTTATTAAATTGGACCCAAAGATCCCCGTAGCACAAGTACAAAAAGCTTTATAATTTTAAATTCCTAACTAAATATAATCGTTACAGGCGCCGAGAAAGCTCTATTCCGCGCTCTGAAAACGCGCTCCAACACTCCAAAGTATGGTCTGCTGTACCACTCGACGTTCATTGGACGCGCGGGCATGAAGAACAAAGGTCGCATCAGTCGTTACCTGGCCAACAAGTGCTCCATCGCTTCGAGGATTGACTGCTTCTCTGGTAAGCTTCTTTTCTTCTTACTACATACAAAACAAAGTCGCTTTCTATGTCTATTTATCTGCTAGCTCCTCTTCAAGTAAGCAACAGATTTTAATATAATTTATTGAATCAGGCGTTACTTTGCGGAGGTCCTTATTAATGAACTGAAACAATTACTTTGCTCACCCGCGACCTTACAATAGTTACGTTTATGCAAGAAATGTGTGTTCATGCAGTTCCACCACCTCCACACTGTACGAACACACACAAATCACATAAACCCAATCATCACCACCACCAAACTACACTGACGCGTTTCAAACTCAACCAAGCTCATCTTCAGAGTAGGCACCACAACCGTACGCTATGCTACCAAATGTTAAACTAATACGTTGTTAACGCATTTCTTGCATAAACGTAACTATCGTAAGGTCGCGGGTGAGCAAAGTAATTGTTTCAGTTCATTAGATCTTAATATGGTTTTCACCATCATTTAGATCAGACAGCACCAATTAGCTTCTTTAGGGGTCCGGTTTTTAAAATAGAATTACCATGGCGGTCCGTTTCTACATGAGTTTTAAATAAGCAATTGAAGTAATAAGGTTTTTTTTTACATTTCAATGAAAAAGACAATTTTTGCCTTTGAACAATTTTTGTCTGAAGTTTGGAGTTTACTTTAAAGTTGGTGCAAGCTATTGTCATTAACGGCGCGCGCGTCCATGTTTCCATAGAATTGAAATTTTTACGTAAACGCGATCGAGAAGTATTTTGGTGATGTAAAACTTATACTAAGCGTACTGTTCTGTGTTTTGACCGCTCGAGTTCCAGTCGCCTGCTGTGTGCTTTATCGTAAGAAACTCGGTACATTCGAAAGAACGCAGAACTCTGAACGCGGAACTCGAAACTCCAGACCGCTCTCTGTCTGCGCGGGCTCTTAAGGTCCGCACAAATTAGGTTGTCCATTTGGTGAGCCCTGATTTCTATATTTTTTCATGGAAGATTGAGAGAGAGATGTATAATAAAAAACCCATTTCCTTCTTTTGTAAATAGAAAAAAAAAAATACAATGTTTGCAACCATCTAGTTCATTGTTTTATATTTATTTTATTAGTGTGCACTCTTTGATCTATCGTATAGTAGCAGTTCTACATGCGGTAATAACAGATGTGCTAAATTAAATGCTGTTATCCACATGCATTGTCCTGTTTGGACTTTGGATGTTTTAAATATGCTACAAACATCAATATGTTTAGTAACCAAACAAACGATTAAACAAAATGTTCGTCTATACAATAATTAAATTTTGCGATCTAATATTATACTGTACTTACCGATGGATTAGAATGTAAGTGATATAACTTAGTAAGATGGAAATCTGTATTGACCTTTAGATACTAGGAGAAGTATTAAACTGTAATTATAATTATTAATTGCGGGTCCCTATACATCCCTTTTAAATTTCATTTAGTTACTTGATATTAATGGCCTACTAACAGAAATAATATAAATCATTTTGATGGTCCCAAGGACCTGAGTCTGTGTATGGAATAGAAAATTTTATAGTCCCGGTTTATACCAAAACCAGTGTCGTCGAAAATGCTTAGCGCATAAACACACACACACGAAGGTCTATTTTTTAGAAACTTCTGAGCCGATAGCATAACTTTACAACAACAGATTGCATTCAATATACCTAGCGTGGAATAGCGGATAAATAATTGACAGTTATATAAGAAACAATTGCCTTCACTCGTTAGACGTCTCAAAAATATTGCGTTGTAAAATGAACTCTAAGAGAAAGAATTTTGATTCAAAACGGCTGAATACATGGCTTGTCCCGTTTATGCCATTTCCTATAGTATTTTGATTCCGTGCCTAGATGACACTCGTAAATTTAATAAGGCTTATTTTTCTTAGACACGTCCCGAAAGCTGTCAAATTTGTTGGTCTTCTTTCAGTTACTTCAACACCGATCTAATCTAACTTATCTTAACGTTTAATGCTACATAAGATCCAAGGTTTATAATTCTTAATCCCTCCGCAGAGGCCCAAACGACAATATTCGGCGAAAAACTCCGCCAGCAAGTCGAGGATCGCCTCAAGTTCTACGAAACTGGAGACATTCCGAAGAAGAACATAGAGGTCATGAAAGAAGCAATGGAGGAAGCTCTGAACGCCACCCAGGAGTTGGACGCTAGCGCCAAGAAGAAGAAGAAGAAGAAGAAGAAGAAGCAAGAAGCTATGGATGAGGATTAGTGATAGGATTATGTCTCGAATTGTTGGACAATAAAGGTATTTGTGTACCAAAAGGTGTTGTTTTTTTGGGCTGGGTGGTTTTATACCCTGTCTATTTAACAGAGTTAGCAAGGCGTTCTCTCTGTTGCACTTTTGTATGCAAATGAAAGGGACAAGAAACTGTCAGTGGGCGTCAACAATCGCACGTCGATGGCGGGCTCGGCTTACAATGCCGTTTGTTGGAATATTCGTAATATTTCTCGTGATTTTTTGATTTTTCTCGTGGTACCTCAGATAATTACATGTTGTGTTTATTCATCTATTAATCATAATTAATTATGTAATTTAAAGTAGTAGATAATAATATTTAAATATGTGCCCTGAGCACACGTTTTTTGTTTTGATAACCAATAGAGAAGGGGACTTGTGGCCGGGTTTTTTAGTCCGTGCAAGTCGGACACTGTCTGGGCCCTCCATTCCCAGTTCGTCCGAAGGGATTTTTCCCGAGCACAAGTCACCCTTCCAATCCTTAAAGTAAAAAACAGCAAAGACTTCGCGTCCTTGGCCCCTCTGGCGACTCATTCAAAAAAAAAAAATATGTGCCCTGCAGTGTGGGACGTATGTGCCGGTGCATCGTCCTTATCGCTGACCAATTACGTGCATTCTCTGTTTTTCTAGTACTAACTCTGTTAAATAGACAGAGTATAGGGTTTCATACCTGTAAAGGAAACTTTGTTGTCCGTCTGTCTGTCAAGTCAAGACCCTTTTTCTTAGGAAAACGTGGTAGGTGCTATTACGTTGAAATCATCATCATCATCCCAGCCTATGTGCGTCCCACTGCAGGGCACAGGCCTCCTCTCAGAATGAGAGGGCTTGGGCCGTAGTTCCCACGCGGGCCCAGTGCGGATTGAAAACTTCACATACACCATTGAATAAGTTGAAATAAACATCAAAAAATTATGACTGCGGTCCCTTGAAGTTGTAATAAAACAAAGTCAACGAAATCCAAATTACAGCCATTTGAGCCTTATTTCTAATATTTGGCAAGGGAATCGAAACCTGTAGGGTACTTCCCATATACCTAAAATCATGAAATTTGGCATCAAGAAAGGTCGCAATGTTATGTTTTTCGAGCGTATTGTATGTATCACTCTTTGGCTCGCCCTGCAGTCTGAACGGCTCAATGGATTTTGAAGAGTGAGGTGTCATTAGATTCGTCTCAGTTTCGCGAGTGGCATAGGGTATATAATTTCCTGGAATTCATATGGGAACGGGAACTATACAGCGGGTTTTTTCATCTAGTATTGAAATTAAAGTTATTGGTTATTAACACTATCTACGTAAGTATTAATTTTAATTTTATGATTGTTAATATTATTCTATTGATTTTGATTTTGTATTATTATTTTATTTTTGAATATGAGTTGTTTGATTACTTGAAATAAATAATTTGAATTTGAATATACTAATATTATAAAGAGCAAAGATTTGATTGTTTGTTTGTTTGCATTGAATAGGCTCCGAAACTACTGGACCGATTTCAAAAATTCTTTTGCCGTTAGAAAGCTACATTATCACTGAGTGACATAGGCTACTTTTTACCGCGGGAAAATACCTTTTCCTATGGGAAAATCAATTTATCGCGGGCGAAGGTGCGGACGGAATAGTCATCTATACTTTGATAAATCTGTAACAAGTCGGTGTCTGTAACAAGTCGGTTGGTTCAATGACTCCAATGTACAGGACATTGAAGATATTTGAGCAAAACTGTCACTTTGTAAATATATTTTCGACTTCGAGTGGTAGAAACAAATATTTCCGTCAATAATTAGCCAACACACATCAAGTATCGATCGCAACTTATCAATCAGTTAATAGCTAAGGTAATCTCAGCGATAGTGATAGTGTAGTGCGTATTTCCAAATGTTAGATAACAACCTTGATTTGTTTTGATAAAATTCACACGTTCAAATATCGTTTTCATTACATTAAGCCTCAAATCCCTGTATCTATACAGTAACCATATTGAGGGCCAATTAAACGAACTATAGCTAAACCGTTTACATGAGTCCTCGCCTGCGCGGTACACGGGCTGGGGGTATGACGACAAAGGGGGCCGGGAGAGGTGCGGGCGGCGAGCGCGCCTCGTGTGACTGCCTGGCGAGGACTCATTTAAACTGTTTAGCTTTAGTGTTCAAAATTAAATAGTAAACATTCTTTTTTAGTTCTATAATTTTTAACAATATTTAACCCTGGTGGACGATAGGCCCAGGAAGCGTTGGCGGGACGACCTAGACTATATAGGTAACGCCACCAGAGTTGAGTCCATGCACACAACCACATCTCATGTAATGTTTAACGACCGCTTTAGCCTAGTTGGTAGTGACCCTGCCTACGAAGCAAGAGGTCCTGGGTTCGAATCCCGGTAAGGGCATTTATTTGTGTGATGAGCACGAATATTTGTTCCTGAGTTATGGATGTTTTCTATGTATTTAAGTATTTAATTATCTATACAAGTATGTTTATCGTCGTCTAGTACCCATAGTACAAGCTTTGCTTAGTTTGGGACTAGGTCGATTTGTGTAAGATTGTCCCCTAATATTTATTTATTTATTATTTGTAATGACAGCGGGACTTTGAACGTCAAAATCCCGCTGTCATTACATGAGATGTGGTTGTGTGCGTGGCCTCAACTCTGGTAGCGTTACCCTTGGACTGCAAGGACAACGCTCATAATCGGGATGAATGGAGAAAATGGGGGGAGGTCTTTGCCCAGCAGTGGGACAGTTCTCCAGGTAATTTTTTTTACTACACTATAATAGTGTCCTACTGTTGGGCAAAGGCCTCCCTCTTTGGTCTTCCATAGCTCCCTGTCCTGAGCTAAATCTGAAATCGTCCAGGTCGTCTCACCATCTGCGCCTAATTGATATCAATTATGGTTTAATAATAGTACAAAGATAGAGTTAAAAACTCTGAAAAACCACGTTTTTTGTATGAAAACTCCCTTTTAATTTTTTATACCGCTTTAAGCGGAACTTTTTCCCACGCACGACGAAGCTATGGAACCATCTTCCTTCCTTATCTTAGGTCGCGGGTGAGCAAAGTAATTGTTTTAGTTCATTTAGTCCATCTTCCTAAGACATTCATGGAGCGGTTAACTTAGAGATCCTTCCAACACGAGCCTATCTATCTCTCAATAGGCCGGCAACGCATCTGTGATACCCTTCGTGTTGTAGGTGTCCATGGGCAGCGGTGATTGCTTCCCATCAGGTGACTAGGGCTGCCACCTTTAAAAAAAATAGACCCGGAGAACATCGCCATTTCTCAAATTTTCCGCCATCACTATGTCGACAGATGAATGAGCAGTTTCGCTCGTTGGTCCATAAGTTCCCCATCAAAGCGTTACTTATTGGGATTGATAACATTTCGCCAATTTTTTTGGGCAATTCCGTAAAAAGTCAACCCATTATAAATCAACTGACGTCGTTGAAAAATTGCTGCTTTGTACGAACAGGATACGTTGTCCATTGAAAGTTTGACCTTTTCTCGCCGCCGGACATATCGATGGTAAACCCGTAGGCGGATATGCACTATTCATACCCGTAGACGCCAAGAGTCCCGTAGTCGTCAAAGCCGGAGATGTGGCAGCTCTAGGTGACCCGCATGCTCGTTTTCCCCACTCTTATATAAATATTCTTCTTTATAAGCCTGTATTAATGTCCCACTGCTGGGCAAAGGCCTCTCCACTCTCTGGACTTCCAACTCGCCCTGTCTGCACTTATGTCCGGCCTCTCGCCCGAGACCGTGTCTAGGTCATCTCGCCATCTTCGCCTTGGTCTACGGCGGCGCCGATAGCCATCTTGGGGCATCCCAGTGGTAACCCGCGCCCACCTTTCTGGGTGCATGCGACAGACGTGGCCAGCCAGTCCCATTTGAGCCTGGCGGTTGCTTTGCCTACATCTGCGATGCAAGTTTTGGAGCGCAGTGTAGTGTTTCGCACTCGATCGGTCCTTTTCACGTCTAAAATTTGGACTTCTGAACCTCGGTCAAGGACCATGTTTGAGCACCGTAGGTTAGGATGGGCAGTATGCTTAGTATAAGTTTTCCTTCACTTCAATACTTCTCGATCGCGTTTACGTAAAAATTTCAATTCTATGGAAACATGGAAGCGCGCGCGCGGAGACGCTGTCCATGTTTCTCTAGTAATTGAATTTTTTACGTAAACGCGATCGAGGAGTATTTTGGTGAGGTAAAACGTATACTAAGCGTACAGTATACTCGAGCGTTGAGCGTTGGGCGTTTTTTATATACTTAAGTAAATAAAAATAATAATTTTGAATTGTATTAATAAACTCCATGCATTATCTTTCAAGTCCACTTCAGAATTAAGCTTCGAAGCATATTATTTGTCCGTTTAGTGTTTTACAATTACTAGGCTCTAGCGATGTGCCGAGTACAACATGACTCGAGTCAGACTCGATTCCTGCTTAGGACTCGCCTACTAGAGTACAAAAATATTTTGATTCGAGTACGCCAGACTCGATTCGATAGGTACTCGAGTCAGAGAGAATCGGTTTCGTACTCGCTGACTCGATTCTATTATGCGAGTACAACTGACTCGAGTCTCATATTATTACTGGCACATATAATAAGATCCATCTTATCCTTAAAGACTGGCAGCGCATTTGTACCTAATCTTCTGATTCTGCGGGTGCCTTGGGTGGTGTTACTTACCATCAGGCAACCCGCTTGCTTGTTTACCACGACGACTAGCGTCGATTCGACGTGGATTCGACTTTCTTTCTTACGGAGTGCGTCTCTTGCCTAAAAAATAATAAAACAATATTAGTACCTATATCTAATAATAAAAACAATAGATAAACGCAGTCCAATGCTTCCGAAGATTAGTGTTAGCTCAAAACAAACTTACACACTGAGAGGCCGAGTAAACACCACTGTCCAAACAGAGTTAAAAATACAAATCACAATGGATACGCCGCACAAGCCGATAGAACTTGTATGCTGTGATAAATAAAGTTTAAATTAAGTCTAGCAAATATCACAACAATGTTACAATTTTAGCGTTAGTAGGTGTAGGTTGAATGTAATTTGAAATTATTTGGCCAGTGTTCCAAAATCAAGCGCGGATGCTGCGCGCCTCGCCGGCCGCCAATCAGAGCTCGTTACATAATTTAAAAGTCGAACACTTATCTATCACTGCGTTCGATTATTCCAGTTCGGTCAGTGTGTGTGTGGACGTGCTTTTAATTTAACTTTAATTTATTTCGTGGTGAGTTAATTTTATTACGTAATTTTATAGTTTCTAGTTCCTATTATAGAATTTATTTTTGTTTAAATATCATGGGTTAGAGGAATGTGGAATAGCGTGTTTGTACAGCTGTTTATTTACATATTTATTAGTAAGAACAAGGGGCCAAGTTCAATATTGTAAATTATCGATGTTATTTACATTCCGTGTTATCACTTGACATGCTGTGCTAGTTACGAAGAATGTTTAAAGTAGCCAATACTCAATTTTTTTGGTCACAAAATGTATTGTAACTACATGACAACAGCATTAAATGTCAAAGATGGGTTGGCCATAGAAGCTTGATAGGTCGCGGACTATAGCTGGTTTAAATATGTGAAAACAAATAAAAATATCGTGTTATTTAGTTATTTACTTACTAAACTTCGTGTTTATTTTTAATACTGTTGGTTCGGGACTCTGAAATTGGACTAGAATGTGAAGGTTACACGAAATATTAGTGAAGCTGCCAATTTTTATTTTGTCACTAAATTTTTGCTTTTCTCAAATAAGTATGAGGGTAGTTTGGTTTCGTGTTTCAAAACAAAAAAAAACATTAATTTATTGTAATACTTACTTAATTGTTTTTAGTTGATTTAGTTGTGATTCAATTCAATCTTCATCAATCGCACAGCTATGGAGTGGAATTCCCTGCCTGCGACTGTGTTCCCTGAACACTACAATTTGGCCGCTTTCAAGTCTAGGGTGAATGAGCATTTACTAGGCAAGCGTGCTCCATCGTAGGCCTCATCTTCGCTTTCCATCAGGCGTGATTGTGGCCAAACGCAAGCCTATATTGTATAAAAAAAAGGATGCCTTTAAAATATTAATGTGATTGTTGTGGGCTGGTAAGGTTGCGGTTTCGTTTAATTTCAAGTTAAGATTTTACTAACTACCTATGGCTCGCGACTTCGTCCGCGTAGTATTAAAATTTGTGGTAAAGCTTCTTCTGGGCTGGGCGTATATCTGTATGTATGTGTCAGTCTTTCAGTGAATCAATTAATATCACGGGACAATTCACACCAATTGACCTAGTCCCAAACTAAGCAATAACAATAATGCTTGTACTGGGGTGCTAGACAATGGATAAACTTACTTATATAGATAAATACATACTTTATTACATATTAAACACCTGTCGCGAATGATCGCGATTAACACTTGCTGGTGAGTTCCTTATAATATTTCTGAACGTAACGTCGATAACTGGCAACACTAGTTGTGACGTAGTTAGTCTGGAGATGGATGGAAGGAGGAACGTTCGGCCAACGGCCAAGAGAGATTTGAGTGTTGGTTTGTGCGAAGCAGATGGTTAAGTATACCCTAACTTGGTGAGTGCTTACAAATCCTAATTAGTAAAGTAATAATATTGAGATATAGATGAAAAGAGCATTGAACTTAGCTGGAGGTTTGGGTTGATCTATGGGGAATGGAGGAGGATCACCATGGGGCCTTCGGGCCCCTGTTCTGTGTTTCGCTCATGGCAACAGGTGTACCCGTCTAATGAGAGGATCCTACCACTATGTGGCTCTCGGGTATATTTGTAGTGTTGGTAGCGTTACACAGATAGTTTGAAGGTAGCTGTAAATTGCCTTAGCGCAATCATACATCACTATATCTCTATATTATCACGAATAAGACTTTGTGGGGCATGAGAATTGATATTATATTGAACCAAGGCTATCCGACATTATGACTATACATGTAGGATACAACTAAATTCCCCACAAAATGGTGGAGGTGCTGGGATGACAACTCTGTGACATAATGATGAGGTTACATTGCAGTAGAGTCACCGAATTGTGACTAAGACTCAAAAAAAAAAAAGCCTATTTGGAGGCTATAAGTTGGAATAATGTATATGTTCTCCTTTAGATGATAGTGTAGGCAGGGATGGCGACAGGCACGTGACGGGTGGCGTCCTCCACGTGTTGCTGTCCAGAGAAGATCTCTGGGTCAGCTGTTGCTGGATGAGAGAGGGCACATGTGATGCACTGTTTGGGCACTGTGCTGCTGGCGGAGAGAAAGGCTAACTCTGATAGCCGCCAGTAAAGCGACGGGAGAGTACCTGTCGAATGGCACGCTGTAACAAGGTACGTGACGGGTGGCGTCCTCCACGTGCTGCTGCCATCGGGTTAAGTGACCCTTCGGCGGCAGTTACAGTATATCAGAGCAGAGCGAGAACATTCCGTCAGCCGTCGAAGTAATGACAGGCGTGTGGTAGTTTGCGGACTTCACAGTTGCTACTCAGAGATGTGGTTTCCTTTGTTTAGCGGTCCTTTGACGTTCTCTGCTGATAGTTAACAAGGAGAACAGACAGTTACGTACTGGTTGAAATGCCGTGCGTAGCGCTGCTGGGGTGAATCCCCAGACAGCAGTCAATAAGTAATATGGATGGTAATATGGTTTGAAAGGGCACGTGATGGTGTGCGAGCCTCATGCTGCCGCTGCCGAGGTCGCACTCTCGGTATGCATTTGAAATGGTTTGGAAATGAATAATGACAAGGTACATACGTATAGTGGCCCGTTTATCTTAGCTAGATTTTTTTGTCATTTTGGAGGTTATGACTATATACTTTTGGAAGATAAAACAGAATGACTTTGACTAAGACAGAAATGTCTTGACAAATTGTACTGACGATGACAAAGCTCTTTAAATGATATTTGGTTCTAAACTGGGTGATGGAAAATATTTAGTAGATTGAACGCACGCTTTAGATTTGGATTTTGTCATTTTGGATATTATGACAATATTGGAAGATAAAACAGAATGACTTTGACTAGACAGAAATGTCTTGACAAATTGTACTGACGATGACAAAGCTCTTTAAATGATATTTGGTTCTAAACTTGGTGATGGAAAATATTTAGTAGATTGGACGCATGCTTTAGATTTGGATTTATATTAACCCAACAAAGGTGTTGATTTTATGGCAAAATAAAGAAATTTAGAGTTTTATTTATCGACACCCAGTCCTATAAAATGTACCTTTTTTTCCTTTTAATAATAATTTTTGTTGTGTGAATTTAGCATAAGCATTCTTTATTTACCCTTTTTCTTTGTGTACCCTTTTCCTTAAAAAAGATGATTCCATTCCGTGGTGTGAATCGAGCTTTAGCAGAAGCTCTCTCTTTTATAAGCTGGCAACTATTTATTCCAGTCTGTTCTTGTTGTCGAAAATAAGTTAGAACTAAGCGAATAACGTCGTTGAATGACGTATCTGTGTTCTTATTGGTAGTTACGTCCGTGATATCGTTTTATGATTGGTCAAATTTCTGTCGGCAAATAAGTGTGCATTGGAAACAAATTTGGCGATGTGATGTGATATCCGGAAAAATACTTGTTTACCTGCTACCGTAAACTGTGTTACGAAAATTTTCCGTCTTGATACAAAGTTGGTAATTTAATGAGAAACTCGCGGTACGAAGGAAGTATTATTAGATTTACTCGATTTGAAGATACTGGATGTATTTGAATCCTTGGATGGTGTATTTGGAGTCGTTAATTGTTGAGTTATTGTAAATCGCCGAAAATATTTCAGGTACGAAAGTGTTGGTCAAAACGGCCATTTATAAAGTTGAACTTGAGCAATTTAACTAAGTAATATTATGTTTATTACAGTCGGCGTCTCGAAAAACATTTCAATTAACTTACGTATTATCCTCCAAAGAGAATATTATTAGTGTACCTAATTGGAATTAAGTTCATTAGAACAGACCAAAGTTTTGTTCAAGCGGAGTACTGTACAAATCGCTTATAACTGAGTTAGCGTCAAGAAGAGGAAACAATACGTTGGTTTGGTAAACTTGGTTGGACAAATCGACTTGGCACAATCTATGGATGGACATTTAAGGTTCCTTTGTTAATCGTTAAAAACCTTAAGGCAAGTAAAGCAAAGTGATTTTTTTATTACAATAACTTGCACTATGTTTGTTTATATTTGTAAGTTAATAAAAATGGTTAGTGGATCCACTAAGTAACGATAAGTATGTATTGTATAAGTATTGTATATAAACTTAATAGTTTATTTACATGGAGTGAAACAAAATATGTTAATTTAAAATTACAGTTAACGTCGCAAAGGGAAATGGAAAGCGCCCTTTGTATATGGTTCGAGCTCATCCAGAAGCAGTTGGAGGCAACTGTTCTTAAGGCTTTGGAGGTGTTGAGACAGGTTGAACAGAGTGGAGCTGACTTATCAGTAGTTAACCCTTTTAACGCCGCGCCTCGCGTAAACCTGCTTTGAATCTTATGTCATTGTGTCAAGATCACTTTGACACTGTACATTGTGACACCTAAGTGATGTTGGCGTTGAAAGGGTTAAGAGGTTGAAACATGAATTGTGTATTATTACACTTAAGTTCAAGGAAGAAAGCCTCCGCTATATTGATAAGGTTGTTGGTGTTTCTACGGATTTAATAAGGGACTGCACAGAGCTAGAGATTAGAGCTGAGCTAGCCATCATGGATATTACAATTCTTTTATCCGGGTATGAGAACACCGTTGCTTCTCAAGAACAACGTGAGCAGCCAAGCCGGAG
Organism: Archips xylosteana; assembly: GCA_947563465.1. Lineage (NCBI taxonomy): Eukaryota > Metazoa > Arthropoda > Insecta > Lepidoptera > Tortricidae > Archips > Archips xylosteana. The sequence goes on from OX387366.1 coordinate 12,976,705, forward strand.
CAACTGTGCAAAGTTACCTAAGCTTTAACTACCCATACTCGAAGGAGAAATTCTGAAGTGGCATGACTTAAACCAGTTCGAAGCAAGTGTACATATGGCACCAACTAATGATGCACTCAAGATGGCTTACCTGGTTGCATCTTTAAAGGGTCCAGCTCTAGAAGCAATTGAAGGCCTAGGAAAGACCAACCAAAACTATGCTATTGCGGTGTAAGCTCTGAAGAACCAATATGGCAACAAACAGTACCTGGTCGATGCCCAGTACAGTGCATTGAAATTTGTACATTGAAACTAAGACCGCATTTCAAGAATTGTCAATAAACATTAGGGATTGGACCTCCAACGATAAATCTCTAATGAAGCAAATACCTGAGCAATATAAGGTCAAAGAACTGACACAAGTGAAGGTATTAGGTTTGCTTTGGAATGTAGAAGAGGACTCACTTCAGTTGAAACTCAAGGAGGATATATTCAGTGAAGAAAAGATATTGAATGCCAACAAGAGGGAAGTTTTGAGAACTCTAGCCTCCATTTACGACCCTTGTGGTTGTGTCTCCTCTGACAATGCCGGCTAAGCTATTGCTTCAAGAACTATGGACAGATAGTCTGATCTTTCTTAGTTGGATGGAGTCCAAAAAGCTATTGCCTCCATTTGTTACTAGAAGAGTGGAAGAAATAAGACGAAGCACAGGGGTAAAGCGGTATTACATCAATACTGAGCATAATCCTGCGGACCTAGCAACTAGGCCAGAGACATGGACTGAGAAGAAAGATTTATGGTTCCGTGGACCAGCATGTCTTGCAGCAGACAAAAGAACATGGCCGAAGAACATGCACCTGGAAGACCACCTAGTGTCAGTTTCAACAGCTGCGGAGGGTCTGGACGAAGTACGGCCAGAAATCTCAAACAACAGACCTAGTGCAGACGTTGAGCCGCCACAGTCAGTAGTACAGTTGAACTCTCAAGCACAGGAAATCATAGATCTGCAATCCACTCACTTTCCTGAAGAGCTAAAGGGCAATGAAACACACTTGACTCGAAACCTTGATTTGTTTAAAGATGTTGACGGTATTCTTCGATGCAAAGGTCGTTTGATGCATGCAGATTTATCATATGAGACACAGCATCCAATCTTAATACCTAAGGACTGTGAGTTCACGACTAAAGTAATAAAGGATACCCATGAGAAGAACTACCATGTAGGCGTATACACTGAGCGTAATACGTCAACGATACTGGATACCTCAAGGCCGAGTGCAAGTTCGGAAGATTATTCAAAAATGCACACAATGTGTAAAGCATGGTGGAGGCCCATACCTGTTACCCAAAACCCCGGCTCTCCAGCTGAAAGAGTAAAGTATTCAAGTCCATTTACTTATACTGGCGTAGATTACTTTGGACCAATGCATGTCAAGACGAGTAATGGCAAGGAAAAGAGATGGATTTGCTTGTTTACTTGTTTGGTGGTACGCGCGATTCATTTAGAAGTTGTACAAGACCTGACAGCCGAGGAATGCCTACTCGCACTGAGACGATTCGTGGCTACCAGAGGAGCCCCTTCACACATCATGTCCGACAACGCATTACAGTTTAAATTACTGTCCGAAGTCTTGTCAAGTAATTACTGCACGCAAAATAAGATCTTTTGGAAGTTTATACCAAACTTAGCTCCCTGGCATGGTGGTGTTTATGAACGACTGGTGTCTGTGGTAAAACACTGTTTGAAGCGGACGGTAGAGAAGCACCTACTAGGCGATAACCAGCTGTTGACTATCCTAAAGGAAACAGAAGCAGTAGTCAACACAAGACCTCTCACTTATGTAGGAGCGGACGTGGACTATGTTTTAAGACCGGCCGACTTCTTATCGCTGAGTAAGTGTTTGGAATTAGATCCGTCAATTGATCAGCTGACTACTTCTGGCACCATCACAAAAGAAAAACTTGTGGAAGGGTGGAAAAGAGGTCAGAAGGTCATGAAGGAGTTTAAGAACATGTTTATTGGTCAGTATCTATTAAACCTTAGGGAGAGGTATCAACACTTATCTAAACAGCCCCGTGTGAAGTCACACGACGCACCGAGTGTAGGAGATGTAGTGCAGATAAAAGGCGAACAAAAAAAACCGGGATCAAAGGACCAGATGGGGAAGTCAGAGTGGCAAAAGTTAGAGTAGGAAATACTGACTTTATTCGCTCTATTGGTCATCTTTACCCACTGGAAGCCGAGGTCGCGAGTGCACACAGCGGCGAACCGAATATCGTGAACCTACCTGAAGTATCTGATGCAGGCACGAGAGTAGAGCTCGATCAAATACCTGCCTGCTTACCTCAAGACCAAGTAGCCATGGAGGTAGAACAACTGGAAGAAGCTAGTGAAGAAGTTACCGCGTCACATCAGAACGAAATGAATATGGTACAAGAGGAGCTGATGGAGCCAAACCCAGTGGAAGTGGTTCCAGAATCGGAAGCTACATCACAGGTCAGCGAGGATCATGGGAGAATAAGGCGCAATGCAGCTGTACGAGCCAAGGAAAAGATTGCCGAGTGGACCCGGCAGCTTTTCGCCTTGCTGTAAGTCCAGTCGCCGCCCGGAGTGTCGCGAATGATCGCGATTAACACTTGCTGGTGAGTTCCTTATAATATTTCTGAACGTAACGTCGATAACTGGCAACACTAGTTGTGACGTAGTTAGTCTGGAGATGGATGGAAGGAGGAACGTTCGGCCAACGGCCAAGAGAGATTTGAGTGTTGGTTTGTGCGAAGCAGATGGTTAAGTATACCCTAACTTGGTGAGTGCTTACAAATCCTAATTAGTAAAGTAATAATATTGAGATATAGATGAAAAGAGCATTGAACTTAGCTGGAGGTTTGGGTTGATCTATGGGGAATGGAGGAGGATCACCATGGGGCCTTCGGGCCCCTGTTCTGTGTTTCGCTCATGGCAACAGGTGTACCCGTCTAATGAGAGGATCCTACCACTATGTGGCTCTCGGGTATATTTGTAGTGTTGGTAGCGTTACACAGATAGTTTGAAGGTAGCTGTAAATTGCCTTAGCGCAATCATACATCACTATATCTCTATATTATCACGAATAAGACTTTGTGGGGCATGAGAATTGATATTATATTGAACCAAGGCTATCCGACATTATGACTATACATGTAGGATACAACTAAATTCCCCACAACACCCAAGACTCGAGCACAAACATTCGTATTTTCACACATATTTGCCCCAACCGGGAATCGAATCCGGACCTCAAGCTTCGTAGTCAGGTTCTCTAACAACCAGGCTATCCGGTCGTCTAATCAATAAAATAAGTCAATTAGTGAAAACTTTCCTTTTCATACGTATATAATATAATAGTACATTACTGCAGAGGCCGGGACTTAAGGGGTTGCCGGCCGAGTATCTAAGTTGACGGCCGAGTGGTACACGAGGCCGGCATGATACGAGGCCGGCAACCCCTGTTCCGGCCGAGGCTTGTATAGTGCTTTTCTCAAACATGCACCATCACCATCATCATCATCATCAGCATCATCATCATCATCGTCGTCATCATCATGATGGTGATGGTGATGATGATGATGATGATGATGGTGGTGATGGTGATGATGATGATGACGATTATGATGGTGGTGATGGTGATGATGATGATGGTGATGAATGATGATGATGAAGATGGTGATTGATGATGATGATGGTGATGATGATGAATGATGGTGATGATGGTGATGATGGTGATGATGATGATGGTGATAATGATGATGATGATGATGATGGTGATGATGGTGATGATGATGGTGATGATGATGATGATGATGATGATGATGATGATGGTGATGAATGATGATGATGATGATGATGATGATGATGGTGATGATGATGATGGTGATTGATGATGATGATGATGATGGTGATGAATGATGATGATGGTGATAATGATGATGATGATGATGATGGTGATGATGGTGATGAATGATGAAGATGGTGATGATGATGATGATGGTGATGAATGATGATGATGGTGATGATGATGATGGTGATGATGATGATGGTGATAGTGATGATGATGATGGTGATGATGATGATGATGATGTTGATGATGATGGTGATGAATGATGATGATGGTGATGATGATGATGGTGATGATGATGATGATTATGATGGTGATTGATGATGATGATGATGGTGATGAATGATGATGATGGTGATGGTGATGAATGATGATGATGGTGATGGTGATGATGGTGATAATGATGATGATGATGGTGATGATGATGATGATGGTGATGAATGAATGATGATGATGATGGTGGTGATGATGGTGATGATGATGATATTGATGATGATGATGATGATGGTGATGATGATGATGATGGTGATGAATGATGATGATGATGGTGATGATGGTGATGATGATGATGATGATGATGATGGTGATTGATGATGATGCTGATGATGGTGATGAATGATGATAATGATGGTGATGATGTTGATGATGACGATGATGATGATGATGATGATAATAATGGTGATGATGGTGATGATGATGTTGATGGTGATATATTTCTCTAGGCAGATCACCAACCATCACCATCTTACCTTACCTTAAATAAGCGTAGTGGCAGAATGTCATAATGAACCAAAACGCAAAATATTGCTTATAGTTTTTTTTTTAAATGGCTGAATGCTATGATGCCATAAGACCTATAAACATCATGGTGCTGTGTGACATGAAACAATAGACGATCGCATTGCCGGCCTAGGCCTGCAACGGTGTATTTTGAAGCCTGTTTTAACGAACACAACGTAAACATTACATAGCATGTTTGAGAAAAATAATTTATAATTTAACACTGACAAATTGCTAATGAAACCAATTCGACCTTCTACATCTAAAGGCCGGCAACTCGCTCGTAATTCCTCGGATGTTGCGGGTTCCATCTTTTTCCTTCCAAATTATATGGGTGTGTTTTACAATACCGAAGTACGAAAGACCGAATGTATTAAAACATCGAATGGGTCAAAAGACCGACACGATTTTTTTCTGAAACCGTAAACTTTTCAGAATTTATTAAAACGGCATCATACAGAACCCATTAGGTTAGGTTAGGTTTGTTTTATAACAATCTTAAAAAATTAACGGTCTCAGAAAAAAATCGTGTCGGTCTTTTGACCCATTCGATGTTTTAATACATTCGGTCTTTCGTACTTCGGTATTGTAATACATACCCCTGTCATCATGTTATTGCAAGGGAAAATCGACCTCGTTGTATCATGACGTGCAAATGAACTTCGACCGTAAGGGGGTAGACCATATTTTTGGCCGACTGTACGGGTCAAATCTTGCAAGTTAAGTTTGTCCCACTTCCAGGTCTCCGATTGAGCTGAAACTTTGCATGCATGTGTAATTGGATGACAATGCAATATTATTATGACATGGTGGAGCCGGAAGGTGGTCATAAAGAACTCTGTAATAAAACAACGGCCACATCGAGTTCGGGCTTGTTTGATTCGTATTGTCGAATACTTTGGTACCTAACCACGCGCAAAAAGTACAGTCAGCAAAAAACCGGTTGCCTGTAAAGTCGGTATACGGACGACAGTTTAACGTGACAACGTCATAACAAAACATTCAAAAAACCAGGCGGTCACCCATCCAAGTAGGTACTGACCGCGCCCGACGTTGCTTAACCTCGGTGATCGGATCGGACCTGTGTTTTGTCAATCTTGAAAAAGGGTGCATCCTACGTCAAAATCAATGAAATTTTCATCCCCCCTTTTAAAATCCCCGCACCCCCCCACAACTCCCCCCCCCCATTAAATGCATGCTGGCGTTCGCTGCTCTGTAACGTTACATATAACATACATGTACGTTACATTGCGTCATCTGTTTTTGTGTATGCAGCCGGCGCTCATCGATTTATTAGACGTTGTCGCGTCAAAAAGCTTGTATTAGAAATATATTTTTTAACAAAAACTTATTTCTGAATGCGATCGCTAGTATCCTTGTGATTCCTACACAATGCAGCCTGCCTTAGGCCCATACTACACGGGCGGTTTCCCGCCGCGGTTTCCCGCTCGACGGAGCTGCGCAGTGTAGTTTGCAGCTTACAACTTCCATATAAAATTGTGTCTAGTGGCGGTTCAGAAGCGGTTTCCCGCGGCGGGAGAACCGCCCGTGTAGTATGGGCCTTACCGTCGAGTGGTACCCATCATGTGGCTGAGTGCACCCATCTTTGTGGGTGGGCCCACCGGCTGGCCGGGCATTTTTTTATTTCGTAATATTTCCAGCTTGTAAAACATACATATCCTCTCCTGTGGACATGGCGAAAGTTAAGGGTCTATAGCCAATATTTTATAGGAAAGTCTACATCGGCGTGCGGGACGCCTGGCCAACTTTCGGCGTTTGCTGACTTGTATAGTCGCTAATTTTACGTCCACAAGGGAGACAGACAACTTTGGTTTCTTTCACTGTGTAGGTATGACCCTTATGTTGTATACATATAGCTTTTGCCCGCGACTCCGTCCGCGTGGAATTAGTAATTTGGGCAGCTTATTTTTTTTATCCAATTTGCTTTTTCATCAATTATGGCTCTCCTTAGTACAACGATATAAAAAAATTACCCCCCCCCCCCGTCACCGTCCCCCCACCGAACCCCCCCCGCACACCCACGATCACATTCACCACCGTACCTACTCCCAAGTCACTACTTCTAAAAACTGTTCTATAAATTCTTAAAATAGACGTATCTTTCTTATTTTTGAACCAATTCAAATGAAACAAACACTAAATGTTAATCCAAGAAAATACCAACATATCAGTGAAAACCGCATCCTTCTAGGTTAAGCCGTTTCTGAGATTAGCGCGCACAAACGCACAGACAAACAGATAAACAGACAAACAGACAATAATTCTAAAAAACATTGTTTTGGGTTCTATTGCGCTAGTAAATAGCCCTAGTGACAGTTTTTCTCAAATATCTTCAATGTACAGACACCGACTTGTTACAGATTTATTATATATAGATTGAGATGTCCATTTTGAACATATCTATTCTCATTAAAATTATCTACGAAGTACTTTGAGAAGAGTCTCCCTTAACTTCCCTCTGTACTACATTTTTCTTGCACTCATGGGACTAAAATGTAAAGAGCCCTAAGAGTTGGTTCCCACTTGTCGGATTAAGCTTGTTGGATTTGTTGTGGCCAAATTAAGCGCCGATTACGGTTTTTGTGTTTTTACACCTGGCAAGGCAAAGTATTGCTTGAATTGTCAGTGAAATATGTAAACGAATGATGACCGACATCTCCCTTGTCCAGTTTGCCATAAAATGTTGACCAAATTAGTTTAACATTGTAATGTCACGATGCTTCGAGCAAGTGTCGTTCTCAATAAACTTACTGCTGTCAATGTTAATAATCAATTCGACAGTCACTGTTTGTTTCACTTTATTTTTACACGTGCCTTTACTCTCGGTTTTTCATGTGATGCACTCCGGCAGTTGGCGGAAAATCCCAATTTATTGTTTCCGCGGAAATTCCCATAAATTATATATTATTATTATGCACTTGGACCAAATTTTAACCTAGCAGTAGGTAGAGATTCCTTTTTATACCAATTGCTACTTAAACCAGTTGCAGACCACTTGCTACTTAGACCACCTGCTTTTTAGACCAGAGGCCGTATTGTCTAACGCTTCTGTCGCTTGCCTTCGCTTTCACCGTCTCTTTCTGTCATCATCTTATACCGTTTGACAGAAAGAAATAGTGATTGCGAAGGCAAGCGTCAGAAACGTTAGACAATAAGCCTGCAGTAGTTGCTTAGACCAGCTGCGTTTTAGACGAAATGATACTAATCCACAACGTTTGCCGGGTCAGCTAGTATTATAAATAAATAAATAAATATTAGGGGGCAATCTTACACAAATCGATCTAGTCCCAAACTAAGCAAAGCTTGTACTATGGGTACTAGACGACGATAAACATACTTATATAGATAAATAAATACTTAAATACATAGAAAACATCCATAACTCACGAACAAATATTCATGCTCATCACACAAATAAATGCCCTTACCGGGATTCGAACCCAGGACCTCTTGCTTCGTAGGCAGGGTCACTACCAACTAGGCTAAAGCGGTAATAAAATATAATTTGGGTATGTATTACAATACCGAAGTACGAAAGACCGAATGTATTAAAACATCGAATGGGTCAAAAGACCGACACGATTTTTTTCTGAGACCGTTAATTTTTTAAGATTGTTATAAAACAACACATTTCACACACATCGCACACACATTCATATCGCATTTCACCAGCACATCGGTCTTTGGAAAAAGACTGCAAATGTCCGACATTTGCCGAATCTTTTTTCAAAGACCGTGTGCAATCTTTATGGTCGGGTAGGTACGTAGGTACAGGTCGATTCACAAGTGTTGGCACGAATGGAATGAACGAAAGTAATGTCACTTTGACATTTTTGTAGGAAAATGACTGATGCATGACATTTTCATATTTGTGTGAAGTGTGTTCATTCACTCATTCGATCCATTCGTGCCAAATCTTGTGAATCGACCTGTACCTTGTTGAGTTTCTTGCCAGATGCTTGTCAGCAGGGTTTTTCCGTACCGGTGGTAGATTCTTCGACATTGATAAATGCTTGTTATCATCATCATCATCCTCCCAGCCTGTATACGTCCCACTGCAGGGCACAGGCCTCCGTTCAGAATGAGAGGGCTTGGGCCGTAGTTCGCACGCGGGCCCAGTGCGGATTGGGAACTTCACATACACCATTGAATTTCTTCGCAGGTGTATTCAGGATTCCTCACGATGTTTTCCTTCACCGTAAAGCTCATGGTAAATTTCAAATGTAATTTCGCACATAAATTCCGAAAAACTCAGAGGTGCGAGCCGGGATTTGAACCCATGTCCCTCTGCTTGAGAGGCCATTGGTCAAGCCGCTATGCCACCACGGCATTTTGACTTTGACACATTGATTATTAGAATCGCATGCATTTCCTGCTTTTAACAGTTCTTTGAAAGCCAAAAATGCATTTTCCTTCCTCTAACCTTTCCTGTGTATGCCTATAAATACCTCTATAAAACCTAAACCTTCACAATCGGGTAAAACTGATAATTAAATGCACATATATAACTCGTATGCTCTCGGTTAGTAATCCTGCCCGACTCTCCTTGATAACAAATGAAGAGATATTGAACAATTTTTATTAGGAACACATTTTTTTTTATTTGTTTTCTTATTAATAAACTAGCTATTGCCCGCGGGTGTGTAATACGAGATATAACAACTTATTATCTAATATTCATAATATATACGCTCACTTTATATAAACTCGTTTAGTATAACGTTCACTGGATATAATGAACGAAAAGTATAATTATAAAATATCTAATTTTGTAATGTATAACGTTGATTATATATAATATCAATTGATATAACGATCAAAGCGTATAATGTTCATAACACCTAAGATTTAAAACGTATCAATTCATTAAAAACTTTAATGCAAGCAAACAATCAAGCAATCCATTCATTTCTTCCGCTCTGTTACAAAAAAAAAACCTAACATCGAAGGCTAAGGCGGGAGCTACGCTACGCTTCGCTCCCGCCTTAGCCTTCTGAACCTATCCTATCCAAGTCGCTTCTGCCCCGAAAAGTCTTGCTCGCTCGCTTCGCTCGCTCGCGCCACTTAATTTTACATTTACACATATTATTATATATCATGACTGTTATACCTAATGTTTGTTATGTTAAAAGAAATTAGTCCATATTAATCTTATACAAATTGAAGTTATATAAAAATAACGTTATATAATTTAAGCGTTATAGGTTTAAAAATTATACTTTTTGTTGTTATAGCTAACGTTCATTATATCTTCTGAACGTTATTAAAATGAAAATAGATATTTTGTAGTTGTATCTCGTGGGACGCACCCATTGCCCGCGACTTCGCCTGTGAAAAGTTCGTTAGTCGCGCTAGCGGAACGATACAATTTTCTGGGATTTGCTGTCATTTCGTCATACTTATAAGTGCAAATCGAAAATCCACCACTTAAATTGACTGTTTTGAATTTTGGCCTAAAATTATTTTTCCACACTTTGCCAAAATTAATTTCGAACATTTTAGTTCAAAATTCTAAACAGTCAATTTAAGTGGACGATTTTCCATTTATACTCACATCCCCACATTCCCACTTAGTCAACATTCCCATTTCGGCCATATTCGTTAGTGTTGCTTGAAATTATGGGAAATCCGAAACAAAAAGTAGCTTGCGTTATTCTTAAGATTCAGCTACATAGACACAAACACACATGCACACATGCAATGTTAATAGAATTTTGGTCCTTCAAACCGGATTCACCATACCAAGCACATTGAGATCTCTATGATCCATGCGCACACGGCCTCGATCAATTATCGCCGTTTAGCTCTCATTAGTGGATAATGACGTCGTGGTTCGAGGGTTAGCGGGTATGAATGATCTATGATGAGTTCTAAAGCTATACTGCGGGTTCAATCCAGAACCGATTTGCTGGTTTACGTATGTTAATTGTTGAGATGATGTTTATGTTAATAAGGATGATAGCACTTAAGAATAATTCCAAAACGCAACGCTAGTAAAAAAAAAACTAACATAATTTTCAATTAGCTGCAAAATTAGATTTTTAGCTGATTCAATATAAAAATAGTCCATTCTAAATAGTCTTTAATATTTGTGTTGCCAATGATGTTATCCGAGACGTGGTGCTTGACTATATATACAGGTGTAACATTTAGATCGGTCAGTATGGGAAAGTCTGAAACTATAAGACATACGAAGATCTGTTCTTAGGAACCATGTCATTGATTTTAACAAGAACAACTGCATTCATACATTTTAAAAAACTTTTACTCAGCTCGGGAATCGAATCCGGACGTTTTGAAGAATAAAACTAACACTATTTCTAACTACGAAACATGATGTCTAAAATTAATAAAATGCATTGTTTTCATATCCTTTTATTTATTTTAGTAGGTGTTCGAAATGACTAACATTTTTTTTTAAATTCAGCATTCTTATAGTTTCAGACTTTTCCATACTGACTGATCTAAATGTTACACCCTGTATAGGCCTAGTAAATAGGTTCGAGTCGCTCAACGAGCTATGGAGAGGGCTATGCTCGAGGTTTCTTTACGGGATCGAATCAGAATTGAGGAGATCCGTAGATGAAGAAAGATCACCGACATAACCAAACCGATTAGCTCGTGGAAATGAGTCTCTTAGTTGATCCTTACGTCATCCACGGCAGAAATCATCATCATCATCATTTCAGACGAAAGACGTCCACTGCTGAACATAGGCCTCCCCCAAGGCTCGCCAAACAGATAGGCCCTGCGTCTTCCGGTCCGCGGACGCCACTCGACAACCTTTCGGCCCCATCGGCCGTCAGTTCTATGAGCGATGTGTCCTGCCCACTGCCACTTAAGTCTAGCGATTCTTCGAGCTATGTCCGTGACTTTAGTTCTTGCTCGGATTTCATCGTTTCTAATGCGGTTCCGCAGAGAAACTCCAAGCATAGCCCTCTCCATCGCCCTCTGAGTGACTTTGAGCTTTCTTATGAGGCCCATCGTTAGCGGCCACGTCTCAGTGCCATAAGTCATCACTGACAACACACACTGGTCAAAGACTTGAGATACTGCGGTATAATAGATGACAAGATATTGCGGAGCTTCCCGAACGCTGCCCAGCCGAGTCTAATTCGTCGATTGACCTCTTTCTCGAAGTTGAACCTACCTAATTGCATTGTATGTCCCAGGTAGATATAGTCGTCAACAACTTCGAGCAAAGTCTCTCCGATTACGACGGGAGTTGGTACAACATGGGCGTTCGACATGACCTTCGTCTTGTCCATGTTCAATTTAAGACCAACTCTCTCGGAGACTCTTCTGACTCTTCTTTCCTCTCGGAAGAAATGGTAGGTGTTATTCTAAGCCTAACACCACACAGGTAACTCAATATGATTGATTACTTCATTTATCTCAACTCGGCGCTGCTTTCTTTATCATTTTCTTTTTAGTCTAGATCTTCTAAATTCAATAGTTTTTTTTTATAAAAAATAGACACAGACATAGACATAGACATAACTTTATTCGACATCAAAAAAGAAAATACACTGACTAATACACTGTGAAAAATAAAAAGAACAATAATAACAATAAAAACAAAAAACATAATTGTAGATGTCGAAAAGGAATTTGACTCAGCATAAGCTGCAGTAGATGCCTGCTACAGCGCTGATTTTCAGTCAAACCCTTCATATCCGTGCATCAAACTTGTTGGACCGGAATCAGCACAAACAAATTCTGTATAAAAAGTGTAAACAAATAAATAGATACATATATTATAGTGGGAGTTAGTTCTTTTTTATTATTATTTATTTCAATTATACATAGTTATACATTATATTATACACATAGGTATTTATACATTTAAGGTAGTCGCATCAGAGGTAAGAGGACTTGGCCTTTCCACCTGCGGGCAATGTTTGTTGCAAATTAATTAAATATTTTTGTAATTTAATCTTAAAATTGCTAATAGTGATTAATTTTTTGAATGGTGGAGGCAAAGTATTCCAACATGTTCTTGGCTTTGTTATTTTTATTATTGTATGATGGTTTTTATGTACATCTCGATTGTAATTTGATAACCGACTAATGATCGGATGTTGTTCTTCCCGAGCAAGCAAAACTGTTCGAACTATTGGTGGAAACTATTGTGGCTTAAGTGTTAAATTTGTAAGCTAACTACTTGGATTGTAATATGCTGTGTGTTTCCCTTTACAAATAAAAAAATAAAAAAAAATTATCATCAGTTCAGCCGAAAGACGTCTACTGCTAAACATAGACCTACCCCAAAGGTCGCCAAACAGACTGGTCAGACTCTGACCGTCAGACCCACAAACTTTTTCTTTCTAATAGATGTAACATTATCCGCCGTAAGTCGTGGTGGCCTTGCGTTTTGACTTATGGCCTCTCAAGCAGAGGGTCGTGGGTTCCAAATCCAGGCTCGAACCTCTGAGGTTTTCGGAATTTATGTGCGAAATTACATTTGAAATTTACCATGAGCTTTACAATGAAGGAAAACAACGCGAGGAAACCGGCATACACCTGCGAAGAAATTCAATGGTGTGTGTGAAGTTCCCAATCCGCGCCGGGCCCGCGTGGGAACTACGGCCCAAGCACTCTCATTCTGAGAGGAGGCCTGTGCCTTGCAGTGGGATGATGATGTAACATTATCATGACTTTGTGATGTGTACGATTCCGTAAATCAGTAAAAATATTCTTTTGTATGATAATTTGATCTGGCATCGATGTAAAATGGCGTCACTGCATAAAAATGAATAAATTATCTATATCATGCGTCATTATTGTTTATCTAAGGAAAAACCGGCCAAGTACGAGTCGGACTCGCGCACGAAGGGTTCCGTACCATTATCTATAAAAACTGCAAAAGAATCACGTATGTTGTATGGGAGCCCCCTTAAATATTTTTTTTATTCTAGTTTTTAGTATTTGTTGTTATAGCGGCAACCAAAATACATCATCTGTGAAAATTTCAACTGTCTAGCTATCACGGTTCATGAGATACAGCCTGGTCACAGACGAACGGACGGAAAGCCTCAGTAATAGGGTCCCGTTTTTACCCTTTTGCGTACGGAACCCTAAAAAGGGACGTTAATGCTACGTTTACGTAAGAACGAGCTGTGCGACGTCGCTAAGTGGTGTGAGGGGAAAAATCATCATTAAGAAAGCAACGCTGCCCTGCAGACCCTAAAACGCAGTAAGAGCAAAAAAGCGATGAGACCATTATGTTCCTTGCGCTGGGCTTGTTATAGTTCATTATTCAACAAACGTAAAACCCTCTTAATTAGAGTCTGCAGGGCAGACGGTGGGCCTCATAAGAAAGCTCAAGTTACTCAGAGGGCTATGCTCGGAGTTTCTCTGCGGGATCACATTAGAAATGATGAAATCTACACAAGAACTAAAGTCACCGACATAAGCAGCTTGAAGTATCGCCAGAATAAGTGGCAGTGAGCAGGGCAGGGGTAGAAATGATGGCTGATGGGGCCAAAAGGTTCTCGAATGGCGTTCACGGACCGAAAGCCGTAAAGTAGGTAGGCCTGCGACAGGATGGAGCGACGACCTGGTTAAGGTTTCTGATAGGTATTTGGTATATTGCATTCATTCATACTTGTCTTATTTAGTAATAAACAAGTTTATAACCTCAAAATGCACTTTTTTTAAACTAAAATAGCTATTTTGTTTCATAAATAAAGCAATTCCAGACAGGGAGTTAACAGGTATCCAAAATGATGACTCTGGTAGCTTTATTTACGAGAAAGTAGCTGTTTTAGCTAAAAATGATGCATTTTAAGGTTAGAAAGTGTGGATGAGCTTTGACATTCTGACATTTAGGTAGGTTGTAACTTTTCACGAATTAGGGGGATAATTTATAAACACCAATTACGAGTAGTCCATACATTGATTGCATCGTAATTTCCTAAAACACATGGTAAAGGTTAACGACCCACGTTATCGGTTAAATGTTAGACTAGTGTGAAAAACCCGCCGATAATGCACGCCGCTGCATCACGAATGGGCCGGCTCGTCCGGGGCAGTACCACCCTCTCACAGAACACTGGCGTGAAGCAGCAGTAATCCTGCTTGCGTTTCGTACGGTCAGTGAGAGTGCCGGGGGCCCAATACCTCACCCCTTCCCTCTCCCCCTCCCTCTCTCCCTTCCCCTATTCCCTCTCCTTTAGGGCCGACAACGCACTGGCATCGTGTAAAGCGCTGCGGGTGTCTATGGACAGTGGTGTTCATTTAACATCAGGTGACCCACTAGTTCGTTTGTCTGGCCTATCAAACATAAAAAAAAAAAAATTATAATTAAACAATGATTTGACTGATGGTTCTAAATTTAAACATGATAGATAATACTATAGTTAACTGTAAGTATGTTTTACAACATGGTCATTTTAGACGAATCATTTTAAAAATTTAATCAGACAATCAGACAAGGAATGTTTGTGAATGTTTTTGAATTGAATTGGAAGAGCAGAAACCGGTGGTGTCTTAGTAGTTTTTTATTCTCCATCAGATGACCCGCTTGCCTTGCTTGTTCGCCTCCCTCTCATAATAATAAAAAAAAACCTCTGGCCACTTAAGCAGAGGGTCGTGAGATCAATCTCGGGCCACCTCTGAGTTTGGGAGTTTATGTGCTAAATTACAATTGAAATTTACCATGAGCTAGGTATACGGCGAAGGAAAGCATCATGAGGAAATGTACACACCTTAGAGAAATTCAATGGTGTGTGTGAAGTTCCTAATCTGCACTGCATCCGCGTGGGAACTACGGCCCAAGCCGTTAAACCACTAGGCCACAACAGGTTATCCTAAACAACATTGAAAGAAAGAAAGAAAATATATTTGTATTATTGCAGTGGAAATCTGACAGTATAAATTCACCTTCATAATCATAATC
This sequence comes from Archips xylosteana, assembly GCA_947563465.1. Classification (NCBI taxonomy): domain Eukaryota; kingdom Metazoa; phylum Arthropoda; class Insecta; order Lepidoptera; family Tortricidae; genus Archips; species Archips xylosteana. The sequence goes on from OX387366.1 coordinate 12,992,261, forward strand.
ATAATCATTTATTTGTCAAACATAGGTACAAATATAGATGGTAAACTTAAAATTAGAACCTTGTATGTTCTTCAGAACGAGACTGACCCAATAGGAATTATTCTCGTTTCAAAATTGTACTTAATCCTAAAAGAGCAAGGCCGTATTGTCTAACGCTTTTGGCGCTTGCCTTCGCTTTCACCATCTCTTTCTGTCATCATCTTATACCGTTTGACAGAAAGAAATAGTGATTGCGAAGGCATGCGTCAGAAGCGTTAGACAATAAGCCTGCTGTTTAGTTTAGAAATGAGAATAATTCCTATTGGGTCAGTCTCGTCCTAAAGGCGTGATTATGTAAAAAATAATAACTATAAAATTAAAAATTTTAAAAACCCCCAACGCAATTATGTGTCACTCGTATGTTTGAACATTAAGTCAATGCCCGTTATGCGTCTAAGATGCCTTCCGCAGCTAACAAAAGAGCTTATAACTTTGAAACCGCTGAACCGATTTTGATGAAACATATCTAAGAACCATCGCCAAGAAACCTGCTTTCTATTAAAAAAAACCGCATCCAAATCGGGCACCCATTTAAGAGCTATGATGCCACAGACAGGCAGACACACACACACACATAGCGGTCAAACTTATAACGCCCCTCTTTTTGTGTCGGAGGTTAAAAAGGGTAAAATGGTTCCAACGGAAGACCAGCGTCAGCTGCACGGCCGACATCATGCTGAGTTGGGACTATTTCGTGATAATGTTGTATCTGTTACCGTTTTTCTCCTGTTAATTTAAGATTATGTTACGAATAAATATTTTTCTTTCTTTCTTTTAAAATTAACCATGAATTAATACGCTTTGGTTACCAATCTAGACAGACTTACGAAATCTGACCTTATCACAGCTTAGTAACAAACCTATATTATCATAAACTCAGATTTAACACTCGTGGTTTCCCGATAGTATCGGATTTAGTTATCTAAAGCCACTAAGCCGCTGCTGATGGGTTGATCTCTTCTTACTACTGTAGCCACTTCATGTGGATTCATTGTGTATCAAGATTTAAATTAAATGGCTCTTCAAAATAAGCTTTAATGTCAAATATCAAAGCACAGGGTAGTTCGGCAATATTAAGCAATCATTACAAAATAGCCTCACATCCCACTGCGGGGCACAGAAGTGGCACAGAATGAGAGGGCTCGGGCCGTAGTTCCCGCGCGGGCCCAGTGCGGATTGGGAACTTCACACACACTATTGAACTTCTTTTTAGGTGTGTGCAGGTTTCCTCACGATGTTTTCCTTCACCGTAAAGCTCATGGCAAATTTCATAATATGTAATTTCGCATAATTTCCGAAAATATCTGAGGTGCCCGGTTAGGTCTCGAACCCACGATCCGCTTGAGAGGCCATAGTTCAACCCGCCACGGCTTCTACTAGGCCACTACAGCTTAACGCCACACCAAGAAAGAGAAGGTAGTAAGAAAATTTTTGAAGGACCAATTTCTTTTTACACAGTGGGTCCTGGCGTAATTAGTCACGCCATCGCGACCATCCCCGTTCGTTCCACTCTACGCCACCAGAACGACAGTACCGGTGGTGTCGTTTGGAATTAATATTCCGTTTGATACCACCGACTATGAGTTATGTCCTGCGAATCATCATCTTAATATAGGTCGGTAATCAATACCTACCTTGCTAGCTTGGAGTTATACCATAACTTCGATTTTTTTAGCATTAGAAATAGGGTAAACAATCTTGATGAGTCCTTTCTAATTGTTACATATTTGCTTTGATTTATTTTCAAAAGTGTTTTTCAATAAAAATACACGTTTCTAATGCTAAAAAAACGAAGTATAGCTATTCAACACATCACTAGGATAGTGTCGAACGAAATAGTGATTCCAAACGACACCGTCGGTGGTGTCGAGTGGTACGAATGACCATCGCGACTTCTAGTTATTTCGAGTTATTATAAAATGTCACACAAGGTTGCACAAGGTCGCACTTAGCTTCCTACAAGTTGGAGTGACACGTCTTATCAATCTTATCACTATCACGTTCTTAAGGATCGATACTTGTCAGATTTCTTAGATTGTTTTATGATAGTCAAGTGTACTACGTTCAAAACATTAGTTCTGAGAAGTTTAGATTGGAATGATAAGTTGATCATATTTGTAAAGCGTGCTAGGAAACATTGCTTTCTTTGAATTCATATCGTAATAGAAGACAGAAAAATCAGAAAAGTATTCCTGGGGTCGGAATCGAAGCCAATTTCTCGTCATTCCGTAAGACGTGATTCTTTTTTTTAAATATAAACAAAAATCGAAATTTAAAATTTCCGACATTGAATAGTCGATAATGTTTATAATATGGGAGCCCCCTTTAATTGTTTTATTAATTAAACTATTTATTTTTAAAGTGAATATAACTAAATATTCTGTGAATATTTCAAGCATCTACTTGTTGCCGTTATCAATATCGAGCAAAAAAATCACGTTTGTTGTATGGGAGCCCCCTAAATATTTATTTTATTCTGTTTTTTAGTATTTGTTGTTATAGCGGCAACCGAAATACATCATCTGTGAAAATTTCAACTGTCTAGCTATCACGGTTCATGAGATACAGCCTGGTGACAGATGGACAGACGGACGGACAGCGAAGTCTCAGTAATAGGGTCCCGTTTTTACCCTTTGGGTACGGAACCCTAAAAAAGAACGTTTATAAAGCAAGTAGGTACAGTCGGCCAAGAAAGTGGCCTACCACTTTTGACAAAAGTTTCAGTGAGATCTAAATATTGCTAAGGTTGATTTTTCTAACCTGGTGAAGTCATTAGTCACTGTCGTCATATTATTGCAAGGTAAAATCGACCTCGTTGTACATCATGACGTGCAAATGAACTTCAGCCGTAGGGTGGTATAGATAGACCATATTTTTGGCTGGCTGTACGATCATGTTGATTAAATTGACAATAAAAAGGACAGCGGCTACTGCTTGCCGCAACGTTATGCTGAGTGCGGGGCCCAAATTACTTATTCTGTTGTTGTTTTAACCCCCGACATAAAAAGAGGGGTTTTATAAGTTTGACCGCTATATGTGTGTGTGTATATCTCATTTACTCACTTATTTGAAAGCAGGTTTCTTGGCGATGGTTCTTACACATGTTTCATCAAAATTGATCCAGACGTTTCGAAGTTATCAGCCCTTTTATACCTAAGTTGCGGAAGGGATCTTAGACGCATTTACCCTATTTTCTTTCAAACATATATAATGTGGCCCTTAATTGCGTTGGGGTTTTTTAAAATTTCTAATTTATAGTTATATTATTGTTTTTTATTTTTATCTTTTCCTTCCAGATGTATTTTTTTAATTTTAAGTTAAATTATTAGCAGTTAAATTAAATTAGTCGGATCCAATTCTAAACTAAATGGAATAAATTCGAAGCTACCCGTGATGACCGACTTATTACAGCTCCTCAGCTCTTTCTGAAGCGCGGTGGCTGATGATGACTACTATGCTATCAAGGTCCCAGGGCCAGGTCAACGTACACCGGCCGTCCTAGAAGCGTACAATGTCTATGTAGGAACAATGGAACAACTAAACATAATTCAAAAGGAACATACTTATTTATTAACATACCTTTTGTTCAGTGTACGAACAGTAGGTATTTACTGTATTTATGAGGTTACACCGTGTAGATCTAAGTACATAAATGTACGGTCTGCGCCATGAGCGAGTGAGTGCCTTGGTACCTTGTCGCTTTCAGTTGTTTGACTACATGGTTTTATATGGCTATTTAAACATGATATTAAGGTGGCGGGGTGCGGGGGTGGTCGCGTGTTTGTGGCGCTGACCGTACTAGGAATAGTAATAGTTTTATTTTATTTCTTTTTATATTGAGTCTGTGAATGAGCGGGGGGCGGGGCTGGCATCGGGTTGGTGGCGGAGTGGAGTGCTAAGGGGTGGCATGCTTCCTGCTAGCTTTGGCGCCTTCCTCTCGACTGGTCCATTTAGAGTTAGACAATTTGAATGGACTAGGCGGGAGTGGAGGTGCTAGGGGCTGGCGGGGGGTGTGACATTCCGACGCGCTCAGCTTGGTCACTGATCAGGTGTTGTCCTTGCTCCTCGTTCATTTACAAACGTAGGGGTGTCCCCTTCGCATTCCTTAGTTAATAATCTTAAATATTTAAAGATTGTAACTAAGTTTAAGAATTGTTTTTTTTTGTGTAAATTTAATTGCAATAAACAGATTAAATTTTTTTTTTTTTTTAGTTACTTTACTAGCTCTTCCCTGATGCTTCGCTCGTGTGAACCGTTCATCATTATCGTTTCAGCCGAAAGACGTCCACTGCTGAACATAGGCCTCCCCCAAGGCTCGCCAAACAGACCGCCCTGGCCCTATACTACGAAGCGCGAAATTCGAACTTCGTTTCATGCCGTTCCGCTCACGCTAATGGCATTTATTACGAGAGTGAGAGGGACCGCACGATCCGAACTTCGAACTTCGGATTTCGTAGTAACCGCCCTGCGCCATCCGTACCCAACACGTTCCCGCTGCCTTACCCAGGGGCTAAATTCAGGATCGACCCAACACGGTTTTCGAGCTTAGATCTAGAAAACCTCCTTCAAAAAACATTCAAAAAACTATGAAATAATAATTGAACCGAACCGACCACAATAAGCATGAAAATATCTTTCTTCTAATCTGTTTGAAGTCGGTGCCTCAGCTCGAGTCAGCAGGAGTGGACCTAGTAATCTAACTTACCTACATACCTACTATCTATAGGGCTTCTACACTCCTGCTGGCTCGTGCTGAGGCACCGACTTAAAACAGATTAGAAGAAAGATATTTTCATGCTTATTGTGGTCGGTTCGGTTCAATTATTATTTCATAGTTTTTTGGATGTTTTTTGAAGGAGGTTTTATTTTTTATTTAAAATTTTTTATTTTTTGCTTTTTAGTTGTTTCTGTATAAAATAGATGCGTAGGATAAAATCATCAGTTTGACTTCGAAATAAGTTTATGTTGAAAATTCTATTTTTAAAACTCGACCGGGGTTATGTCGTTTTATTACAGAGTTCCATGATACTTTCTGAATGCAAATGCTCGACTTGTCACCGAAAATAAAATCGCTATACGTTTCTCTTGAATTTTTGAGGAGTTTCTTCAATTCCTCATGGATCACTCAATGACGGAGTTCTGAGGTAACACACGTTAAAAAAAAAAAAAAAAAAAAAAAGAACATAACCGAATTGAGAACCTCCTCCTTTTTTTGAAGTCTGTTAAAAAATAAGGCTCATCCCAAGCTCAGCCCAAACCTCTCGCAAACCAGTAATTTTTGGCGTTCCTGAATAGCACTTCATCCCTATCCTCTCGCAAATGATCGAATTACCACTCGCAAACCGTGTGGAGCCATTCCTGAATTTAGCCCCAGGTCGTAGCGCCATTTTGTTGTTTGTTGGATGCCTATTGCCTACCTACACTGCGCTTTCCGGACTACTTCTACTCTAGTACTAAGTGTACTGTTACTGTACTGGTATACTGTTTTGTTGCAGGATGCCCTAGGGGCTGGACCCTACCATGGACAACCCCACGATTCATATGCTCTCCGTCCAGGAGACGAGCGGGGAGACCAGGCGGACCACACAGTACGTTGCTGCGGTTGCAGGTACCTATACTTCGTTTATTTTAAACATTCATCATCATCATCCCTGTTGTATAGACAGGGCGTTGCACTATTTTCCTGTATTATTCGATGGTGTATGTGAAGTTCATAATCCGCACTGGGCCCGCGTGGGAACTACAACCCAATCTTTTATTATAAGAGCCTGTGCCTGTGCTTGTATACAGGGTGGAAACGATAAGTGATCTCACTCGACTATTTCTGAATTATACAAGATATCGGAAAACTGGTTACTGATCCTGAAAGTGCTTCACGGCTCTATCAAACGGTATCAATAATAGGTTACAGAATAAACTGGATCTATTCAATGTGTCCAGCTTCCATACCTACATTTAGTATGGCTAAGATCCACACAGGTTGCGTAAAATTTTTTCGCATACTTAATAACTCGATCATTTAGCATAATTCATTTTTTCGCATAACTCTTTTTTTCAGAAACCATTAATTATTAAGAAACTTGGAGATGATTACCCTGTAAGACTCTTCATGGTAATTTTTAATTGGTGATCAGCAGGCTTATTGTCTTCTGACGCTTGCCTTCGCAATCACTATTTCTTTCTGACAAACGGTATAAAATGATGACAGAAAGAGATGTTGAAAGCGAAGGCAAGCGTTATACAGGGTTATTTGTAATTCACTAGCATCCTTTTAACCCTAAACTCCTACCACTTAAACAAATGTTTTTTGTTTTACGGCTTTTGTCGTAACTTAATATTTTTGGTGTAATAACGTTTTGAAAATTTGAGATTTCCTCTTATTTTTACGATACTCTGTGTATTTGTATGGGAAAAAAAGTGCTTCATTTTAAAAAGTCGTAAAACAAAAACATTTGTTTGAGTGATAGGAATTCGGGGTTAAGAGGATGTCAGTGAATTAAAAATAACCCCGTAGAAGCGTTAGACAATACGGCCTCAGGAGCTCAAACACATAATCCCTAGTTTAAATGAAATTTCATTGATGAAATCTCAAGCAGCTAAGCGAGATAAACATGCCCAGTAAACTCCTGTCGATATCCGAAGGCGGGTGAACGGATTCCGGTGTATATTTAGACTCAAGTCGCGTGACGCCCAGCGACGTCACGCGCAATGCTTGTTTGTGGTCGCCTGCGTATGCGCATAACGCGTTCGACGCTTAGCTGACGCTGTACCACTCGCTGACTCATCATCCTTTCAAGGTTCACTGCTGAATCGCATAATTTTTTTTACACATAATCCATCTTTTTGGCATAAAGCTTTTTTCTCAGAAAACAATCGTTATTAAATAAACCTAACCTAACCTATACACTACGCCAGCGGTTCTCAATCTTTTTTGGTGACGGAACCCTTTTGGAAAGCGAAATACTTGACGGAACCCTACAATAAAACAATAGTTTTTAAAAGTGTATTCTTTATTAATAGGCGTCAGAACGGTCGACCAGAGGGAGGTGTTTTGAATTTTTTTTTCAAGTCTTGCGGAACCCTTACAGGGGTAACGCGGAACCCTAGGGTTCCGCGGAACACACTTTGAGTATGGCTGCACTACGCATAATAACTTAATCATTTAGCATAATTCATCATTTCGCATAACTCTTTTTCTCAGAAACCATTAAAAAACCATTCAAAAACCTTGAGATTATTAAGAATAGAATAGAAACATTTATTTCAAGTAACACAACTCATTAGTTAATTATTATTATTATTACTTTTGTTAGAATACTTAACAAAATAAGGACTGTACGAGACATGCATCTCGCAACAGTGTCTCATATACGGACAGTGAAGCCTGTCCGCTATAGAACGCAGGATAGGGTTGGGGCTGGCGCGCACCCGGCGCACCAGGGATGTGCACCGCTTGCGGATAGTTGTATAAAAGCAGTCTACTCGCGCTTCTGCGAACATCCCTGATGCGCTACAGAAGCGGGGCAGCCCCACCAGCACCCGGAACGCATTGTTAAACTGGACACGGAGGAGGATTAAGTAAGACTCTACACGGTAACCTATCGATGTTTAGAAACTCCTTTACTCGAATTTAATTTATCCGAAAACTTATCACAGACTTTTTAAAATCCATATGTTTTGTTTTTCCACAACTTCACAATTCCACAGATTCATTTAATCACAGTGTTACTTGCCAATAAATTTAAAATCCCGAAAAACAATATCCATTTTTTCTATTTACCAACTTAATCATTTGCCATCTTTTCATAATCTAAATGTTACGAAAAGCCGAAAGTATGTTTTTATTACCTACCTTACCTAACATTAGAGTAAGACAACATTGGTTAATTTTCAGGGAGCGAGCGAAGCGACCGAGTAAGACGGTACTGAACAGAAGCGACTCGGTTAGATTAGGTTCAAAGGCTAATGCGGGAGCGTAGCGGAGCGAAGCTCCCGCATTAGCCTTTGGTGTTAGTTATTTTTTTTATAACCACCTACAAAACCCCCTACCCACATAGCAAATTCAATAAAATATTTGGGAAACATTAAACAACGAAATGAATATTACGCTTCACACATAATTGTATGGTCGCCTTTTTTTTACCCCTGACCTTTGCGGGATAATGATTTTGCGGAATAAATATATATTTGGCAAATGATCCTACGGAATTTCATGCAGTTGGATTTTGAATCATTTGTCAAATAAAAAAATGGATTTTAAAGCATTCGGCAAATGAAAATATGGTAAATTAAATTTCGGACAAACAATAATTTGGAAAATGAAAAAAAGGAGTTTCGTTTTCGGAATTTTAATATTCGGAAATGAGCTTTTCGAGAATATGATAGGTAACCCTCTACACTGTATACTTACTACTCGAGGAATCAGGTAAAACTGGTAAAAGTTTGTAGTATAATTTAATCACTTTTCATTGTTCCAGCGGCGATCGGCGCGGTGATAGCGGGTACAATCCTCGCCTGGACCTCTCCGGCCTTGCCTCAGCTCCAAGCTGCGAACCCCAACGGCACCAACATACCAGCGTTCACCATCATCGACGGCGTCAACTACACGGTCGTTAAGGAACTACTGCCGTTCATACACTACAAGGGGGTGAATGGCACCAATGAGACAATCTTGGTCAATTCGCTGCTGCAACCGGCGGATTTTGTGTTGGATACTACGCAAAGTAAGTGATATTTTCAGACGTTCTGAGGCATGCCGCAATGTCACAGAATATATAATAGTACTAACGTACAGAACGGACACGCTCCGCCCCGCACCGATTCGAGTTACCCCACCCCTCAAGGCGCAGATTGCCGGACACCGCCGAAATCCAGAAGAGTGCGCGCGCGATGTGTGTAGGCGTACGCGTGTACAGACGTCGTCGTGCTTATGTAGATTCAAGAACGCGTATTTTGTACGTCGTGTCCGCCGTGTGGCAATGTCTCAAGTCGAAAGTCTTTGACCAGTGTGAGTTGCCATTGCCAGTGATGACTTATTATGGCACTGAGACGTGGCCGCTAATGATGGGTCTCATAAGAAAGCTCAAAGTCACTCAGAGGGTGAGATGAAATCCGCGCAAGAACTAAGTCACCGACATAGCTCGAAGAATCGCCAGACTCAAGTGGCAGTGTGTAGGGCACATCGCTCGTAGAGCTGATGGCCGATGAGGCAAAAAGGTTCTCGAGTGGCGTCCACGGACCGGAAGACGCAGTGTAGGTAGGCATCTAACAAGATGGAGCGACGACCTGGTTAAGGTTGCGGGATCGCGTTGGATGCGGATGGCACGGGACCGATCTGTTTGGCGAGCTTTGGAGGAGGCCTATGTTCAGCAGTGGATTCTTTCGGCTGAAGTGAATGCATCGGGAATCGAATCTGGTCAAAATTCTATAAGTAATCGCAGGTCGTATTGTTATTGTCAGGGTTGCGGGAACGCGTTGGATGCGGATGGCACAGGCCACCACTTAAGTCTAGCGATTCTTCGAGCTATGTCCGTGACTTTAGTTCTTGCGCGGATTTCATTTTTCTTTTCCCGATGCATTACAATGTACAAAAATTTTAATGCCATTTTTATTAAATCTAAAATCCACGCCATGGTTTCTAAGAACAGATATTGCTATATCTCATAATTTATGACTTCTCCATACTGACCCATTTGGAGTGATCACTCTAAATATTTACATACGTATCTAGAAGTATGCTTGATGCGATATTGACCGCAACATTGGAACTAGACGGGAAGCATACGTTAACCTAGATATGACATGACGTGATAATAATAGAAATAACCGCGTCCGCCGGTTAGCGACAGGTCAACATACCTATCATCCAATTTGCTCATTTTGATAATGGTTCATTCATGCATAAAGATACCGTCAAGTGGTGTCAGTTGATTCCTTCGCCTTCGGAAGTATACTTAGAAAGAGTTGCACCGAGCTACTTCGATCATCCCAGCCTATATACGTCCCACTGCAGGGCACAGGCCTCCTCTCAGAATGAGAGGGCTTGGGCCGTTGCCCAGTGAATTGGTAACTTCACACAAACTATCGAATTTCTTCGCAGTTGTTCAGCAGTTCATTCATCGAAAAACTCATGGTAAATTTAAAATGTAATTTTGCACATAAATATGTATATAAGTATTTATTTATCTATATAAGTATGTTTATCCGTCGTCTAGTACCCATAGTACAAGCTTTGCTTAGTTTGGGACTAGGTCAATTCGTGTGAATTATCCCGTGATATTAAGTATATTATTATTTTATTATTATTAAATTCCGAAGAACTCACTGCAAGGTTTTACGTAAACAAATCAATGGCAATGTATAATTTTGTGACAAATTGCTATTAGGTATTTGAACGCTTTATAAATATAAAACTTTTCACACAAGGAAGGGTAAATTGACACATTACATATTACACTACCTCACACTACCTACATCAGTCTGTATCTATCAGTCTTTAACAAATAATTACAAGTTAAATAATCATTTTAATTGACACATGTAAGATCATTTTTAACCGACTTCAAAAAAAAGAGGAGGTTCTCAATTCGTCTGTATGTTTTTTTTTTTGTATGTTTGTTACGCGATTACTCCCTCAATTGTGAACCGATTTTCAAAATTCTTTTTTTGTTTGAAAAAGTATACTCCTGAGGTGGTCCCATTGGCACCAAGTCAAGATCTGATCATGGGATCCTAGAGAAATCGAGGGCAACCTTCAAATTTTACAGGCAAACCTATGGTGATTTTAGCATTTTTAGCATCAAGTGAAGTATTTGCATTCAGAAAGTATTATTTGGTAAATTGGACCTGCTGAAGAAGACTGTAGATGACCAACGGAACTCCTCAACGGGTCAAATCTTGCAAGTTAAATTTGAACCGGTTTCCAATTGAGCTGAAATTTTGCAGGCATATGTAAATTGGATGACGATGCAATATTATTATGACATGGAGCTGATCTGATGATGGAGCTGAAAGATGGCCATAGAAACTCTGTAATAAAGCGATACGACCGCATTGAGTTTGGGCTCATTTGATTTGTCTTGACGAGTACTTTGATCCTAGATGGTAACTATAGGATCTGAAGATAGAGTTAGAAGGTGACCATAAGAACTCCGTAATAAAACGACATAACCCCATCGAGTTTGAGCTCATTTGATTCGTCTTGAAGAGTACTTTGGTAACCAGGGTCAAAAAGTACAGTCAGCAAAGAGTGCCTGTTGTATCGCATAATGTTGATTGTTCTAAAAATTTCTGGCCAAGAATGTTTGGCATACTGTTGAAAGTCCTAAAGCATATTTGTTCGTTCTTTATTGATAACAAGAACATCGGATTACCTACAATATTAATTGGCCAAAGCAGCCCTAAGAGTTGTGTAAGTCATTCACCTAAACTATAAGTAGGTATGGCACCTACAAAGAAAAGGGGGCAATAAAAAATACCTACAAACCACCTCCCGTTTAACTTGGTTAGGTTCGTTAGTTACCTTGAGCTCTTCAAAGCGGAATAGAGGGGGGGCTCGGGGGGCAGAGCCCCCCGCTAAAAAAAATACTGTCAAACCGCCTCCCGTTTAACCTTACCAGATTCGTTAGTTACCTTGCGTCTCTCAGAGTTAAAATTGAAGCCTTGGTACTGGAAGGGGGGCTCGGGGGGCGGAGCCCCCCGTAATATAAAACACCTTCAATCCACCCCCTGTTTAACCTGGTTAGGTTCATTAGTTCTCTAGTATCTTACGTCACTCAGAGTGGAAATTGAAGCCCCGCCCTTCGCGGGGGGGGGGGGGGGGGGGCTCGGGGGGCGGAGCCCCCCGCAATAAAAAATATTCTTACACCACCTCCCGTTTAACCTGGTTAGATTCGTCAGTTATCTTGCGTCCCTCAGAGTGGAAATAGAAGCATCGCTACTGGAAAGGGGGCTCGGGGGCCGAGCCCCCCGTAATAAAAAAAAACCTTTAAACCATCCTTCGTTTAACTTGGTTAGGTTCGTTAGTTACCTTGCGCTCTTTAAAGCGGAATAGAGGGGGGGCTCGGGGGGCGGAGCCCCCGCTAAAAAAAATAGTGTCAAACCGCCTCCCGTTTAACCTTACCAGATTCGTTAGTTATCTTGCGTCTCTCAGAGTTTAAATTGAAGCCTTGGTGCTGGAAGGGGGGCTCGGGGGGCGGAGCCCCCCGTAATATAAAACACCTTCAATCCACCCCCTATTTAACCTGATTAGGTTCATTAGTTCTCTAGTATCTTACGTCACTCAGAGTGGAAATTGAAGCCCCGCCCTTCGAGGGGGGGGGCTCGGGGGGCGGAGCCCCCCGCAATAAAAAATATTCTTACACCACCTCCCGTTTAACCTGGTTAGATTCGTCAGTTATCTTGCGTCCCTCAGAGTGGAAATAGAAGCATCGCTAATGGAAAGGGGGCTCGGGGGGCGGAGCCCCCCGCAAAAAGAAATACCCTCAAACCACCTCCCGTTTAACCTGGTTAGGTTTGTTAGTTATCTCGTATCCCTCAAAGTGGAAATAGAAACCTCGGTCCCGGTAGAGGAGCTTGGGGGCGGAGCTCCCGTAATAAAAAAAAACCTTTAAACCACTTCTCGTTTAACCTGGTTAGGTTAGTTAGCTACCTTGGATCCCTCAAAGCGGCCCCCCGCTATAAAAATACTGATGATATGGTTCCAGCGGAAGACCAGCGTCAGCTGCATAGCCGACATCATGCTGAGTTGGGACCATTTCGTGATAATGTTGTATCTGTTACCGTTCTTTCACCTGTTAATTTAAGATTATGTCACGAATAAATATTTTTTCTTTCTTTCTTTCTTTTTTCTTTCTGATAAACCACCTCCGATTTAACCTGGTTATATTCGTCAATTATCTTGCATTCCTCAGAGTGGAAATAGAAGCCTCGGTACCGGTAGAGGAGCTTAGGGGGCGGAGCCCCTCGTAATAAAAAAATCCTTTGAAACCACCCCCCATTTAACCTGGTTAAGGTTAGTTAGCTACATTGCGTCCCTCAAAGTGGAATTAGCAGCCGCGTTCTTGGAGGGGGGCTCGGGGGGCGGAGCCCCCCGCAATAAAAAATACAGACAAACTACCTCCCGTTTAACGTGGTTAGATTCGTCAGTTATCTTGCGTCCCTCAGAGTGGTAATAGAAGCCTCGCTAATGGAAAGGGGGCTCGGGGGGCGGAGCCCCCTGCAATAAGAAATACCCTCAAACCACCTCCCGTGTAACCTGGTTAGGTTTGTTAGTTATCTCGTATCCCTCAAAGTGGAAATAGAAACCTCGGTCCCGGTAGAGGGGCTTGGGGGCGGAGCTCCCGTAATAAAAAAAAACCTTTAAACCACTTCTCGTTTAACCTGGTTAGGTTAGTTAGCTGCCTTGCGTCCCTCAGGGCCGGGCTTCGTCTACTGGCTACGCCTACGCATCTTTTTTATACCAAAGCAACTAAAAAGCCAAAAATAAAAAAATTTTAAATAAAAAATAGAACCGCCTTCAAAAACACCCAAAAAATATTATTTAAAAATTTAACCGACTATAATGAGCATTATAATATCTTTCTACTAATCTGTTTGAAGTCGGGCCTCAGCTCGAGACAGCAGGAGTGGACCTAGTAATTAAATTAATAAATAAATATCCCGGGACAATTCACACCAATCGACTTAGTCTCAAAGTAAGCAAAGCTTGTGTTATGGGTACTAGGCAACGGATAAACATACTTATATAGATAGATACATACTTAAATACATATTAAACATCCAAGACAAACATTCGTGTTTTTCATACAAATATCTGCCCCAACGCGGGGACCGAACCTGGGACCTCAAGCTTTATAGTAGTAATTTAACTTACCTACATAGATAGATACCTACTATCTATTGGGCGTCTACTACTCCTGCTAGCTCGTGCTGAGGCCCGACTTCAAACAGATTAGTAGAAAGATATTATAATGCTCATTATAGTCGGTTAAATTTTTAAATAATATTTTTTGGGTGTTTTTGAAGGCGGTTCTATTTTTTATTTAAAATTTTTTCTGAAAACTGTTCGACCGATTCAACTGTTAAATTCTTCCGAAGTTATCGCCCCCAAAATATTAAAACCAAACGTGTTTTGAACCAGAATTAGAAACAGCAGAAGTGATCGTTCGTTAACATCTCAGCTGTTATTGAAGACCCCACATTGCTTTCTCATGTGACCACACCCACTACTCTGGAGGCTTGCCAAGTGACGTGCTTAAGACATTAAATATAGACACACCTCATTGACATAAATGAGGATCCACACCAACATATCTCGTAAACAAAGAATCTGTGACTCTCATTCTATTGAAGATAGAACAGGATAGTATCGTGTTGCCGAAGCTATTGATGGTACTGATGGTATAGAATATTTTTGAATGAATGGCGCTATAGGTTTTGACGTGGTGATTGAATCGTGTTTGCAGTGATGATTATGAAGTTACGCAAGTTTGTAATGACTATTGGAAAAACAACCGTCATTGACAATTTTATTTACCGTCTATAAGATGTAAGGGGGTATATCGTAACATCGTAAAGAACAATTCTGTTTTTAGAAACAGAATGAAGTTTTTAAAATGATGATTTTTTCCGACTTACAAACAATACGCTCTTGTTTACAGGTATTATACAAACAACATATCATTATTTATACGACTAAATTACGTTACATACATACATAGATGGACAATATGAATATGGACATAAATAGTGGAGACTAAAGGCAATGTTTACAAAGGCAATAAACATTATGTTATGTACATAACTAATATTAGTTAGGAAATTAGATTTGTACATTATACAGAACTAGTTAGGTATCAATATTTACTCTAATCCAATAGAGAATGCCAATTAAAAAGCCGTAGCAGCCTAGTAGTTTGGCCTATGGCCTCTCGTGCATAGGGTCGCGGGAGCCCGAGCTAGCAACTCTGAGTTTTTCAAAATTTATATTCAAAAAACATTTGAAATTTACCAGAAATTCAATGGTATAAAATTATGAGAAGTTCCCAATCCGCTCTGGGCCCGCGTGAGAACTACGGCGCAAGCCCTCTCTTTCCGAGAGGATGCCTGTGGCCTGCAGTGGGACGTAAATATAGGCTGGGATGATACTTAATGATGAAAAGTGGATTTCATAACAAAATTATTTTTTTATGGCTTTTAAATTTGCGCGAAAGCCTCAGTGCGCATGTTCGACTAGTACAC